>JBBPBX010017978.1:22111-46162 GCA_038048925.1 Garcialebias charrua
GTCCTCACCTGTCCCCGTCCTCACCTGTCCCCGTCCTCACCTGTTCCCGTCCTCACCTGTCCCCGTCCTCACCTGTTCCTGTCCTCACCTGTTCCCATCCTCACCTGTCCCCCTTTCCTCACTTTTCCCCCTGTCCTCAACTGTTCCCGTCCTCACCTGTCCCCGTCCTCAACTTTCCTTTGTCCTCATCTGTGCCCCTGTCCTCAACCGTCCCTGTCCTCACCTGTGCACCTGTCCTCACTTCCCCCTGTCCTCACCTGTCCCTGTCCTCACCTGTCCCCCTGTTCTAATCTGTCCCCCTGTCCTCACCTGTGCCTGTCCTCACTTTTCCCCCCTGTCCCCCGTCCTCAACTGTTCCCGTCCTCACCTGTCCCCGTCCTCACCTGTCCCCGTCCTCACCTGTCCCCGTCCTCACCTGTCCCCGTCCTCAACTGTTCCCGTCCTCACCTGTTCCCGTCCTCACCTGTTCCTGTCCTCACCTGTTCCTGTCCTCACCTGTTCCTGTCCTCACCTGTTCCTGTCCTCAACTGTTCCTGTCCTCACCTGTTCCCGTCATCACCTGTTCCTGTCCTCACCTGTCCCCCTTTCCTCACTTTTCCCCCTGTCCTCAACTGTTCCCGTCCTCACCTGTCCCCCTGTCCTCAACTTTCCTTTGTCCTCACCTGTGCCCCTGTCCTCAACCGTCCCTGTACTCACCTGTGCACCTGTCCTCACTTCCGCCTGTCCTCACCTGTCCCCCTGTTCTAATCTGTCCCCCTGTCCTCACCTGTGCCCGTCCTCAACTGTTCCTGTCCTCACCTGTCCCCGTCCTCACCTGTTCCTGTCCTCACCTGTTCCTGTCCTCACCGGTTCCCATCCTCACCTGTCACCCTTTCCTCACTTTTCCCCCTGTCCTCAACTGTTCCCGTCCTCACCTGTCCCCCAGTCCTCAACTTTCCTTTGTCCTCAACTGTGCCCCTGTCCTCAACCATCCCTGTCCTCACCTGTGCACCTGTCCTCACTTCCCCCTGTCCTCACCTGTCCCTGTCCTCACCTGTCCCCCTGTTCTAATCTGTCCCCCTGTCCTCACCTGCGCCTATCCTCACTTTTCCCCCCTGTCCCCCGTCCTCAACTGTTCCTGTCCTCAACTGTTCCTGTCCTCAACTGTTCCTGTCCTCACCTGTCCCCGTTCTCACCTGTTCCCGTCCTCACCTGTCCCCGTCCTCACCTGTCCCCGTCCTCACCTGTCCCCGTCCTCACCTGTCCCCGTCCTCACCTGTCCCCGTCCTCACCTGTCCCCGTCCTCAACTGTTCCCGTCCTCAACTGTCCTCGTCCTCAACTGTTCCCATCCTCACCTGTCCCCCTTTCCTCACTTTTTCCCCTGTCCTCAACTTTCCTTTGTCCTCACCTGTGCCCCTGTCCTCACTTCCCCCTGTCCCCCTGTTCTAATCTGTCCCCCTGTCCTCACCTGTGCCCGTCCTCAACTTTCACCCTGTCCTCACCGGTTCCTGTCCTCACCTGTCTCCTTGTCCTCACCGGTTCCTGTCCTCACCTGTCTCCTTGTCCTCACCTGTCCTCACCTGTGTCCTTGTCCTCACCTGTCCTCACCTGTGTCCTTGTCCTCACCTGTCCTCACCTGTCTCCTTGTCCTCACCGGTTCCTGTCCTCACCGGTTCCTGTCCTCACCTGTCTCCTTGTCCTCACCTGTCTCCTTGTCCTCACCTGTCTCCTTGTCCTCACCTGTCTCCTTGTCCTCACCTGTCTCCTTGTCCTCACCTGTCTCCTTGTCCTCACCTGTCTCCTTGTCCTTACCTGTCTCCTTGTCCTCACCTGTGTCCTTGTCCTCACCTGTCCCAGGGCTGAGTGCTGCAGCAGCTCCTGGATCTGGACCTTGTCCTGCTGCAGCCTCCTCTTCATCAGTTTGGAGCAGTTCACATTAATGGCCTCCAGGATGTGGGCGGAGTTAAAGTCCACAAAGGACCGGCTGTCGATCAGAACCATCCGGTCCAACCCTCTCTCCAGCAGAGCCACCAGAGACTCCGCCTCAATGGTTCTGACCGTGCTGGGCCGCGGCATCCCAGACCCGGTTCTGGAGCCTGGGTGTTCTGACCCGGCTCTTCCTCGTCCTGGACGACCCGGTCCGGTCCGCTGGCACAGGCTGATGATGAAGCTCAGAGGATGAGGAGCTCCATGGTGCCGATCGGGTCAGAAGCCATCTTGATGAAGAGCTGCAGCTGGAGGTGTTTGGGGGCGGGGCCTATAGCCCACAGCAGGCGTGACCCGTCAGTCCGTCTGGTTCTGGTTCCGCCGCATCATCTCGATGAAGCTGCAAGAAACAAATGTTAGAACGGATGGTTCTGCTGGGTTCATGGGGGCGGCCATGTTGGAAGGATCTCAGACAACCAGCTGGTAGCAGCAGAAACTGCTGAGCCACCTGGTTTCCACGGTGATTCCCGCCTCTTTTGAGTGAGGAGGAGGGGCCATGAGACGAAGACGATCATGAGGGGTCAAAACCATTTGGACCCTAAGAACCTGGTGTCCTCTTTGATCTCCAGAGTTTCATGTCAGAAATTTGAACAGTTCAAAACTTCTACTTCCTGTTTGTCCACTTCCTGTTTGTCCACTTCCTGTTTCAAAGAAAACATGGAGGCGGTTTAAGATGGAAGATTACGAGAGCTGAGGAGTGAAGTTTCTGTCTTCTGGGGAACTTGACAGAAACCCACACGTCCTACAGCAAATGATAATAATAATAATAATAATAATAATAATAATAATACTTTATTTATAAAGCCCTTTAAAACAACCACAGCTGCAACAAAGTGCTGTACACATGAAATCAAGAACATTTAAACACATAAAAAATAAAACAGTTGTTAAAACATTGAGATCAATAAAAACAATAAAAACATTAAGATCAATAAAAACAATGAAAACATTAAGATCAATAAAAATAAAAACAACAACAACAACAATAAAAACATTAAGATCAATAAAAACAATAAGATCAATAAAAACAATAAAAACATTAAGATTAATAAAAACAATAAAAACTACAAAAACAATAAAAACATTAAGATCAATAAAAACAATAAGATCAATAAAAACATTAAGATAATAAAAATAATAAAAACTACAAAAACAATAAAAACATTAAGATCAATAAAAACAATTAAACCTTAAAATCAATAAAAACAATAAAAACATTAAGATCAATAAAAACAATAAAAATATTAAGAGCAATAAAAACTATAAAAACATTAAGAGCAATAAAACTATAAAAACATTAAGATCAATAAAAACAATAAAAACATTAAGATCAATAAAAACAATAAAAACATTAAGATCAATAAAAACAATAAAAACATTAAGATCAATAAAAACAATAGAAACATTAAGATCAATAAAAACCATGAAAACATTAAGATAAATAAAAACTATAAAAACAATAAAAACATTAGGATCAATAAAAACAATAAAAACATTAAGATCAATAAAAACAATAAAAACATTAAGATCAATAAAAACAATAAAACCATTAAGATCAATAAAAACAATAACAACAATAAAAACATTAAGATCAATAAAAACAATAAGATCAATAAAAACATTAAGATCAATAAAAACTATAAAAACAATAAAAACATTAAGATCAATAAAACCAATAAAAACATTAAGATCAATAAAAACAATAAAACAAAAATATTAAGATCAATAAAAACAATAAAAACATTAAGAGCAATAAAAACTATAAAAACATTAAGATCAATAAAAACTATAAAAACATTAAGATCAATAAAAACAATAAAAACATTAAGATCAATAAAAACAATAAAACCATTAAGATCAATAAAAACAATAAAAACATTAAGATCAATAAAAACCATAAAAACAATAAAAACATTAAGATCAATAAAAACATTAAGATCAATAAAAACAATAAAACATTAAGATCAATAAAAACTATAAAAACATTAAGATCAATAAAAACTATAAAAACTATAAAAACAATAAGATCAATAAAAACAATAAAAACATTAAGAGCAATAAAAACAATAAAAACATTAAGATCAATAAAAACAAAAAACAATAAAAACAATAAAAACATTAAGATCAATAAAAAAACAATAAAAACATTAAGATCAATAAAAACTATAAAAACATTAAGATCAATAAAAACTATAAAAACATTAAGATCAATAAAAACAATAAAAACATTAAGATCAATAAAAACAAAAAACAATAAAAACATTAAGATCAATAAAAACTATAAAAACTATAAAAAATTATAAAAACATTAAGATCAATAAAACCAATAACACCAATTAAAACATTAAGATCAATAAAAACAATAAAAACTATAAAAACTATAAGATCAATAAAAACATTAAGATCAATAAAAACTATAAAAACATTAAGATCAATAAAAACTATAAAAACAATAAAAACATTAAGATCAATAAAAACAATAAAAAAACAATAAAACATTAAGATCAATAAAAACTATAAAAATAATAAAAACATTAAGATCAATAAAAACAATAAAATCATTAAGATCAATAAAAACAATAAAAAACAATACAAACATAAAAATAATAAAAACATTAAGATCAATAAAACCAATAAAAACATTAAAGGGGACCACATATAGGTCTTTAAAATTTTTATGTTATGTCTGTGAGCAATCTTGACAATATTAATTCATTTTAATACACAAAATAATTCTTAGATAATTAATTATACCCTTTTTAATTCTGCCATTTTTAACTTTCGTTTTGAACGACCGGTTTCTGATACAAGTTCTGAAGTCCACGCCCTTCAACGATCTGTTTACGCCCTCTGTAACAGCCAGTATCTGTAATGTGTTGTTGTTTTAAAATTAGCTCTTTTTTTATTACTCATTTGACTTACTGTTAGTGTTAGCTTAAGATAACTTACCGAAACCCGTCTGAGCGCGCCGCAATTTGCTGCTCCTTTTAGCATGAGACCACCCGAATCCGATGCTAATGTTAGCTTGTTCCTCTTCCGGTGTTCGCCAGCTCCGCTCGTTGCACGCGGAGATTTTGGGAGTTATCGCTGTTCCAGTCAAGACAACACAAAGTTCACCAAGTGTCTCCCGTAAATTAATCCGTAAGGAGAAGGTCCTCGCTGCTGCGAGGCTGCTGCGAGGCTGTACAGTTGAAGCTCCGCTCCATCGCGCCAGAAGAGGGTCCCGTTGCCGCCGGTCCCTACGCCGGGGGTCCGCTCGTTTAATTTTTGCCGGCTGCGCGTTGGGAGCGATCGCAAATACACTAAAAATTGAACTAAAACATAAAAATAACAATTATACTTTATTTATAAAGCCATTTAAAAAAACACAGCTGCAACAAAGTGCTGTACACATGAAATTAAGAACATATAAACAAAAGATGAGATGAAATCATGAAAAACAACAGTCATGTGTTTAATACAGAAGTGGGTTGAGCCTAACCAGGGGTTGCTAGGTGAGGGGCTGGACTCAGGTTGTGGTGGGTTGTCCTAGCGCTTGTGACGTCACAAGCGCGATTGATTTCAAAACGAAACCTAAATTATCACAGTAAAATAAATCTACTTAGAGTAAATAAACCACTGGGTGCATTTTTTGGCCTTAGGACTGTTTTTTTATGAAGTAAATACCCAAAGTTGAGTAAAAAAAAAACATTAAAAAGTGAATTTTGCATGTGTGGTCCCCTTTAAGATCAATAAAAACATTAAGATCAATAAAAACGCTAAAAACTATAAAAAATAATAAAAACATTAAGATAAATAAAAACAATAAAAACAATAAAAACATTAAGATCAATAAAAACAATAAAAAAACAATAAAAACCTTAAGATCAATAAAAACTATAAAAACAATAAAAACATTAAGATCAATAAAAACTATAAAAACAATAAAAACATTAAGATCAATAAAAAGAATAAAAAACAATAAAAACAATAAAAACATTAAGATCTATAAAAACTATAAAAACAATAAAAACATTAAGATAAATAAAAACAATAGAAACATTAAGATCAATAAAAACATTAAGATCAATAAAAACAATAAAAACATTAAGATCAATAAAAACTATAAAAACAATAAAAACATTAAGTTCAGTAAAAACAATAAAAACAATAAAAACATTAAGATCAATAAAAACTATAAAAACAAAAACATTAGGATCAATAAAAACAATAAAAACATTAAGATCAATAAAAACTATAAAAACATTAAGATCAATAAAAACTATAAAAACAATAAAAACATTAAGATCAATAAAAACAATAAAAAAACAATAAAACATTAAGATCAATAAAAACTATAAAAATAATAAAAACATTAAGATCAATAAAAACAATAAAATCATTAAGATCAATAAAAACAATAAAAAACAATACAAACATAAAAATAATAAAAACATTAAGATCAATAAAACCAATAAAAACATTAAAGGGGACCACATATAGGTCTTTAAAATTTTTATGTTATGTCTGTGAGCAATCTTGACAATATTAATTCATTTTAATACACAAAATAATTCTTAGATAATTAATTATACCCTTTTTAATTCTGCCATTTTTAACTTTCGTTTTGAACGACCGGTTTCTGATACAAGTTCTGAAGTCCACGCCCTTCAACGATCTGTTTACGCCCTCTGTAACAGCCAGTATCTGTAATGTGTTGTTGTTTTAAAATTAGCTCTTTTTTATTACTCATTTGACTTACTGTTAGTGCTAGCTTAAGATAACTTACCGAAACCCGTCTGAGCGCGCCGCAATTTGCTGCTCCTTTTAGCATGAGACCACCCGAATCCGATGCTAATGTTAGCTTGTTCCTCTTCCGGTGTTCGCCAGCTCCGCTCGTTGCACGCGGAGATTTTGGGAGTTATCGCTGTTCCAGTCAAGACAACACAAAGTTCACCAAGTGTCTCCCGTAAATTAATCCGTAAGGAGAAGGTCCTCGCTGCTGCGAGGCTGCTGCGAGGCTGTACAGTTGAAGCTCCGCTCCATCGCGCCAGAAGAGGGTCCCGTTGCCGCCGGTCCCTACGCCGGGGGTCCGCTCGTTTAATTTTTGCCGGCTGCGCGTTGGGAGCGATCGCAAATACACTAAAAATTGAACTAAAACATAAAAATAACAATTATACTTTATTTATAAAGCCATTTAAAAAAAACACAGCTGCAACAAAGTGCTGTACACATGAAATTAAGAACATATAAACAAAAGATGAGATGAAATCATGAAAAACAACAGTCATGTGTTTAATACAGAAGTGGGTTGAGCCTAACCAGGGGTTGCTAGGTGAGGGGCTGGACTCAGGTTGTGGTGGGTTGTCCTAGCGCTTGTGACGTCACAAGCGCGATTGTTTTCAAAACGAAACCTAAATTATCACAGTAAAATAAATCTACTTAGAGTAAATAAACCACTGGGTGCATTTTTTTGGCCTTAGGACTGTTTTTTTATGAAGTAAATACCCAAAGTTGAGTAAAAAAAAAACATTAAAAAGTGAATTTTGCATGTGTGGTCCCCTTTAAGATCAATAAAAACATTAAGATCAATAAAAACGCTAAAAACTATAAAAAATAATAAAAACATTAAGATAAATAAAAACAATAAAAACAATAAAAACATTAAGATCAATAAAAACAATAAAAAAACAATAAAAACCTTAAGATCAATAAAAACTATAAAAACAATAAAAACATTAAGATCAATAAAAACTATAAAAACAATAAAAACATTAAGATCAATAAAAAGAATAAAAAACAATAAAAACAATAAAAACATTAAGATCTATAAAAACTATAAAAACAATAAAAACATTAAGATAAATAAAAACAATAGAAACATTAAGATCAATAAAAACATTAAGATCAATAAAAACAATAAAAACATTAAGATCAATAAAAACTATAAAAACAATAAAAACATTAAGTTCAGTAAAAACAATAAAAACAATAAAAACATTAAGATCAATAAAAACTATAAAAACAAAAACATTAGGATCAATAAAAACAATAAAAACATTAAGATCAATAAAAACAATAAAAACATTAAGATCAATAAAAACTATAAAAACAATAAAAACATATAGATCAATAAAAACAATAAAAACATTAAGATCAATAAAAACTATAAAAACATTAAGATCAATAAAAACTTTAAAAACAATAAAAACATTAAGATCAATAAAAATAATAAAAACATTAAGATCAATAAAAACTATAAAAACAATAAAAACATTAAGATCAATAAAAACAATAAAAACATTAAGATCAATAAAAACAATAAAAACATTAAAGGGGACCACAGATGCAAAATTCACTTTTTAATGATTTTTTTACTCAACTTTGGGTATTTACTTCATAAAAAAACAGTCCTTGTGCCAAAAAAATGCACCCAGTGGTTTATTTACTCTAAGTAGATTTATTTATTTTTGATAAATACACCTGGATTCACACTTCCTGCAGTTATTGACGTCACAAGCCGTAGCCAATCACCTCAAACCTGAGTCCAGCCCCTCACCTAGCAACCCCTGGTTAGGCTCAACCCACTTCTGTATTAAACACATGACTGTTGTTTTTCATGATTTCATCTCATCTTTTGTTTATATGTTCTTAATTTCATGTGTACAGCACTTTGTTGCAGCTGTGTTTTTTTTAAATGGCTTTATAAATAAAGTATAATTGTTATTTTTATGTTTTAGTTCAATTTTTAGTGTATTTGCGATCGCTCCCAACGCGCAGCCGGCAAAAATTAAACGAGCGGACCCCCGGCGTAGGGACCGGCGGCAACGGGACCCTCTTCTGGCGGATGGAGCGGAGCTTCAACTGTACAGCCTCGCTGCAGCCTCGCAGCAGCCTCGCAGCAGCGAGGACCTTCTCCTTACGGATTAATTTACGGGAGACACTTGGTGAACTTTGTGTTGTCTTGACTGGAACAGCGATAACTCCCAAAATCTCCGCGTGCAACGAGCGGAGCTGGCGAACACCGGAAGAGGAACAAGCTAACATTAGCATCGGATTCGGGTGGTCTCATGCTAAAAGGAGCAGCAAATTGCGGCGCGCTCAGACGGGTTTCGGTAAGTTATCTTAAGCTAGCACTAACAGTAAGTCAAATGAGTAATAAAAAAAGAGCTAATTTTAAAACAACAACACATTACAGATACTGGCTGTTACAGAGGGCGTAAACAGATCGTTGAAGGGCGTGGACTTCAAGAAACCGGTCGTTCAAAACGAAAGTTAAAAATGGCAGAATTAAAAAGGGTATAATTAATTATCTAAGAATTATTTTGTGTATTAAAATGAATTAATATTGTCAAGATGGCACACAGACATAACATAAAAATTTTAAATACCTATATGTGGTCTCCTTTAAGATCAATAAAAACTATAAAAACAATAAAAACATTAAGATCAATAAAAACTTTAAAAACAATAAAAACATTAAGATCAATAAAAACAATAAAAACATTAAGATCAATAAAAACAATAAAAACATTAAGATCAATAAAAACAATAAAAACAGTGCAGAACAAATTCAGTCTGTGCTAAAAGCCAGTGAGTAAAAATGTGTTTTTAGAAGAGTTTTGTGCTACGTTCACACCGAACGCGTTTTGAGCTGCAGGAGCGGCCGGTTTACATGCAAAGTCAATGGGGGACGCGCCTCTAGGGGTCGTCTGTTTTGAGCGGCGCGGAAGGGGCGGCAGAGAGATTTCCGTGCATGCGGTGCCCGCGGCAGCCGCCGCCACTCGAGTTGAAAAAGCTGAACTTTCGCCGCTCAACGCGTCTTGACAACCAATCAGGGAGAGTCAGCTATGTCACGCGGTAACGAGGGGACGGATGTTAAGCAGGTGTGACGTATTGTTTGTGAGACACAGAAACAACCCGCAAATTCGTGTTCAAGTATGGAGGAGTTCAAGAAAGGAGAAAGAAAAAGGACCTTGCCTGGCGGAGTGTCAGTGAGGAAGTCGGGATATCGGGTAAGTTTTGAATCGTAAACTCCTCCCACACCCCGCCGCCACCGCCGCCGCTGCTTCTCTTTCCGGTCTGAACACCAGTGCGTCCACCTTGAGGCGTTTCGCGCTTTTTGGCCGCTCAAAACGCGTTCGGTGTGAACGTAGCATTAGAACTGGACAGTGAAGGAGTTCGTCTGATGGAAGAGGGAGATCGTTCCACAGTCTTGGAGCAGCAACAGAAAACGCTCTGTCCCCTCTGAGACACCGTCTGGACCTCTGTCCCCTCTGAGACACCGTCTGGACCTCTGTCCCCTCTGAGCTCCGTTTGGATCTCGGCTCCTCCAGAAGCAGCTGATCAGCTGATCTGAGGCACCAAGCAGGAGAGTATGGGTGAAGCAGCTCAGAGAGGTAAAAGAAAGAAAGAAGACAAAAATGTCCACGATTTGATGTCCCACTTGTCCATGTTTAGTCTTCTTGTCGTCCAAGCTGTGTTGTTAATGTTTGTGCTTCTCACTGTGTCTGTCCAAAGTCTGGCCCATGGACACCACAATGTCACAACCAGGACACAAAGTCTCTGGACGACCCGTTTAAGCTCGAAGTCTGGACTGGTTCAAGGTCCAGGCCCAGATGGGTTCCCCACCAGAAGGTTTTAAGACATTTTGGACCGAGATCCATCCAGTCTTCATTAATGGTATTTTGAGAGGACGTCCCTCCTTCTTGGAGACACTTCCGTTATTTACTTTAAAAAAAGGAGAAGGACCACCTGGACTGCCTGATGTCTCACCTGGACTGCCTGGATGTCTCACCTGGACTGCCTGGATGTCTCACCTGGACTGCCTGGATGTCTCATGGTGGACTACAAGCGTTGACTTGGAGACTCCCGAAAACACTAAACCCAGACCAGGAAGGACTTGTTAAATTAAGACACGGCACAGATGTCGTCCTGCGTGCTTTAAGTCCCGTACGGACCCGGCAGGACCCACAAGGAACTGGCAGGATCCATAAGGAACTGGCAGGATCCACAAGGAACTGGCAGGATCCACAAGGACCCACAAGGAACTGGCAGGATCCATAAGGAACTGGCAGGATCCATAAGGAACTGGCAGGATCCACAAGGAACTGGCAGGACCCACAAGGAACTGGCAGGATCCACAAGGAACTGGTAGGATCCATAAGGAACTGGCAGGATCCACAAGGACCCACAAGGAACTGGCAGGATCCATAAGGAACTGGCAGGATCCATAAGGACCCACAAGGAACTGGCAGGATCCATAAGGACCCACAAGGAACTGGCAGGATCCATAAGGACCCACAAGGAACTGGCAGGATCCATAAGGAACTGGCAGGATCCATAAGGACCCACAAGGAACTGGCAGGATCCATAAGGACCCACAAGGAACTGGCAGGATCCACAAGGACCCACAAGGAACTGGCAGGATCCATAAGGACCCACAAGGAACTGGCAGGATCCACAAGGACCCACAAGGAACTGGCAGGATCCACAAGGACCCACAAGGAACTGGCAGGATCCATAAGGAACTGGCAGGATCCATAAGGAACTGGCAGGATCCATAAGGACCCACAAGGAACTGGCAGGATCCATAAGGACCCACAAGGAACTGGCAGGATCCATAAGGAACTGGCAGGATCCATAAGGACCCACAAGGAACTGGCAGGATCCATAAGGACCCACAAGGAACTGGCAGGATCCATAAGGACCCACAAGGAACTGGCAGGATCCATAAGGACCCACAAGGAACTGGCAGGATCCATAAGGACCCACAAGGAACTGGCAGGATCCATAAGGAACTGGCAGGATCCATAAGGACCCACAAGGAACTGGCAGGATCCATAAGGACCCACAAGGAACTGGCAGGATCCACAAGGACCCACAAGGAACTGGCAGGATCCATAAGGACCCACAAGGAACTGGCAGGATCCACAAGGACCCACAAGGAACTGGCAGGATCCATAAGGAACTGGCAGGATCCATAAGGAACTGGCAGGATCCATAAGGACCCACAAGGAACTGGCAGGATCCACAAGGAACCCACAAGGAACTGGCAGGATCCATAAGGAACTGGCAGGATCCATAAGGAACTGGCAGGATCCATAAGGACCCATAAGGAACTGGCAGGATCCATAAGGAACTGGCAGATCCATAAGGAACTGGCAGGATCCATAAGGAACTGGCAGGATCCATAAGGAACTGGCAGGATCCATAAGGAACTGGCAGGATCCATAAGGACCCATAAGGAACTGGCAGGACCCACAAGGAACTGGAAAGATCCATAAGGAACTGGCAGGATCCATAAGGAACTGGCAAGATCCATAAGGAACTGGCAGGATCCATAAGGACCCATAAGGAACTGGCAGGACCCACAAGGAACTGGAAAGATCCATAAGGAACTGGCAGGATCCATAAGGAACTGGAAAGATCCATAAGGAACTGGCAGGATCCATAAGGAACTGGCAGGATCCATAAGGAACTGGCAGGACCCACAAGGAACTGGCAGGACCCATAAGGAACTGGTAGGACCCATAAGGAACTGGTAGGACCCATAAGGACCCATAAGGACCCTGCAGGACTCGTAAGGAACCGGCAGGATCCATAAGGACCCACAAGGAACTGGCAGGATCCATAAGGACCCACAAGGAACTGGCAGGATCCATAAGGAACTGGCAGGATCCATAAGGACCCACAAGGAACTGGCAGGATCCATAAGGACCCACAAGGAACTGGCAGGATCCATAAGGACCCACAAGGAACTGGCAGGATCCACAAGGACCCACAAGGAACTGGCAGGACCCATAAGGACCCATAAGGAACTGGAAAGATCCATAAGGGCCCTGCAGGACTCGTAAGGAACCGGCAGCACCGTCGCCCTCGATGCTGAAATGCTTCTGATGGAGCGGAACGTCTCGTTTCATTAAGGAGATTAAATGTTTCCCTTGGACCCACAGACTGGTTCTGTGGGTCCTGGTTCTGACGGCTCGTCAGGCAGCAGGCCCCATCGCCTCATCGAGCCGAGACCTTCAGAACCAGCCCAGATGGACCAGAGTCCAGAGAGGATCACGTGACCTCTGATCTCTAAAGAACCCCGAGAGTCCACGGCAGCTGTGAAGTCCACCTGTCGGGTTAGAAGACTCATTTAAATATTAAATGATAAATGGAGCTTATTTATATAGCGCTTTCCAGCCCCCTGTGAGGGGCCCCAAAGCGCTTTACAATACCAGCCATCCACCCATTCATTCAGACATTCATACACCGGTAGTGGCGACTGCCTTGCAAGGCGCCTTCCAGTCCTACCGGGAGCAACTCGGGGTTAAGTGTCTTGCCCAGGGACACAACGACACATGGTGTGAGGAACCGGGATTTGAACCTCCAACCTTCCGATCGGGGGACGACTGCCATTACCACTACACCACGTCCGCCCTGATTTAGAGGTCAGTCCTCTGGTGGGCTCAGTTCTGACCCAAGTTCTGACCCGGTCCTCTGGTGGGTTCAGTTGTGACCGGGTCAGAACTGAACCCACCAGAGAACCAAGTAAGAACTGAGACTTTTGCTGCTCAATAATCCAGGTAGAAAAATCTAAAAAAAGTGAAGTCTGGTCCTCTGGACGTTCAAAAAACAAAAAACTGTAGAAACGTTTTGTCTTTCATCAGAGACTTCTTCAGCTCCTCAGACTGAAGAAGTCTTTCATCCGGAAGACTTCTTCAGCTCCTCAGACTGAAGACGTCTTTCATCCGGAAGACTTCTTCAGCTCCTCAGACTGAAGACGTCTTTCATCCGGAAGACTTCTTCAGCTCCTCAGACTGAAGACGTCTTTCATCCGTAAGACTTCTTCAGCTCCTCAGACTGAAGACGTCTTTCATACGTAAGACTTATTCAGCTCCTCAGACTGAAGACCTTTCATCCGTAAGACTTCTTCAGCTCCTCAGACTGAAGAAGTATTCATCCGGAAGACTTCTTCAGCTCCTCAGACTGAAGAAGTATTTCATCCGGAAGACTTCTTCAGCTCCTCAGACTGAAGAAGTATTTCATCCGGAAGACTTCTTCAGCTCCTCAGACTGAAGAAGTATTTCATCCGGAAGACTTATTCAGCTCCTCAGACTGAAGAAATTTCATCCGGAAGACTTCTTCAGCTCCTCAGACTGAAGAAGTAGTTCATCCGGAAGACTTCTTCAGCTCCTCAGACTGAAGAAGTATTTCATCCGGAAGACTTCTTCAGCTCCTCAGACTGAAGAAGTATTTCATCCGGAAGACTTCTTCAGCTCCTCAGACTGAAGAAGTATTTCATCCGGAAGACTTCTTCAGCTCCTCAGACTGAAGAAGTATTTCATCCGGAAGACTTCTTCAGCTCCTCAGACTGAAGAAGTATTTCATCCGGAAGACTTCTTCAGCTCCTCAGACTGAAGACGTCTTTCATCCGGAAGACTTCTTCAGCTCCTCAGACTGAAGAAGTATTTCATCCGGAAGACTTCTTCAGCTCCTCAGACTGAAGAAGTATTTCATCCGGAAGACTTCTTCAGCTCCTCAGACTGAAGAAGTATTTCATCCGGAAGACTTCTTCAGCTCCTCAGACTGAAGAAGTATTTCATCCGGAAGACTTCTTCAGCTCCTCAGACTGAAGAAGTATTTCATCCGGAAGACTTCTTCAGCTCCTCAGACTGAAGAAGTATTTCATCCGGAAGACTTCTTCAGCTCCTCAGACTGAAGACGTCTTTCATCCGGAAGACTTCTTCAGCTCCTCAGACTGAAGAAGTATTTCATCCGGAAGACTTCTTCAGCTCCTCAGACTGAAGAAGTATTTCATCCGGAAGACTTCTTCAGCTCCTCAGACTGAAGACGTCTTTCATCCGGAAGACTTCTTCAGCTCCTCAGACTGAAGAAGTATTTCATCCGGAAGACTTCTTCAGCTCCTCAGACTGAAGACGTCTTTCATCCGGAAGACTTCTTCAGCTCCTCAGACTGAAGACGTCTTTCATCCGGAAGACTTCTTCAGCTCCTCAGACTGAAGACGTCTTTCATCCGTAAGACTTATTCAGCTCCTCAGACTGAAGACCTTTCATCCGTAAGACTTCTTCAGCTCCTCAGACTGAAGAAGTCTTTCATCCGTAAGACTTCTTCAGCTCCTCAGACTGAAGAAGTCTTTCATCCGGAAGACTTCTTCAGCTCCTCAGACTGAAGACGTCTTTCATCCGGAAGACTTCTTCAGCTCCTCAGACTGAAGACGTCTTTCATCCGTAAGACTTCTTCAGCTCCTCAGACTGAAGACGTCTTTCATCCGTAAGACTTATTCAGCTCCTCAGACTGAAGACCTTTCATCCGTAAGACTTCTTCAGCTCCTCAGACTGAAGAAGTCTTTCATCCGTAAGACTTCTTCAGCTCCTCAGACTGAAGAAGTCTTTCATCCGTAAGACTTCTTCAGCTCCTCAGACTGAAGACGTCTTTCATCCGGAAGACTTCTTCAGCTCCTCAGACTGAAGACGTCTTTCATCCGTAAGACTTATTTAGCTCCTCAGACTGAAGACCTTTCATGCGTAAGACTTCTTCAGCTCCTCAGACTGAAGAAGTAGTTCATCCGGAAGACTTCTTCAGCTCCTCCGACTGAAGAAGTATTTCATCCGGAAGACTTCTTCAGCTCCTCAGACTGAAGAAGTATTTCATCCGGAAGACTTCTTCAGCTCCTCAGACTGAAGAAGTATTTCATCCGGAAGACTTCTTCAGCTCCTCAGACTGAAGAAGTATTTCATCCGGAAGACTTCTTCAGCTCCTCAGACTGAAGACGTCTTTCATCCGGAAGACTTCTTCAGCTCCTCAGACTGAAGACGTCTTTCATCCGGAAGACTTCTTCAGCTCCTCAGACTGAAGAAGTATTTCATCCGGAAGACTTCTTCAGCTCCTCAGACTGAAGAAGTATTTCATCCGGAAGACTTCTTCAGCTCCTCAGACTGAAGAAGTATTTCATCCGGAAGACTTCTTCAGCTCCTCAGACTGAAGAAGTATTTAATCCGGAAGACTTCTTCAGCTCCTCAGACTGAAGACGTCTTTCATCCGGAAGACTTCTTCAGCTCCTCAGACTGAAGACGTCTTTCATCCGTAAGACTTATTCAGCTCCTCAGACTGAAGACCTTTCATCCGTAAGACTTCTTCAGCTCCTCAGACTGAAGAAGTCTTTCATCCGTAAGACTTCTTCAGCTCCTCAGACTGAAGAAGTCTTTCATCCGTAAGACTTCTTCAGCTCCTCAGACTGAAGACGTCTTTCATCCGGAAGACTTCTTCAGCTCCTCAGACTGAAGACGTCTTTCATCCGTAAGACTTATTTAGCTCCTCAGACTGAAGACCTTTCATCCGTAAGACTTCTTCAGCTCCTCAGACTGAAGAAGTAGTTCATCCGGAAGACTTCTTCAGCTCCTCCGACTGAAGAAGTATTTCATCCGGAAGACTTCTTCAGCTCCTCAGACTGAAGAAGTATTTCATCCGGAAGACTTCTTCAGCTCCTCAGACTGAAGAAGTATTTCATCCGGAAGACTTCTTCAGCTCCTCAGACTGAAGAAGTATTTCATCCGGAAGACTTCTTCAGCTCCTCAGACTGAAGAAGTATTTCATCCGGAAGACTTCTTCAGCTCCTCAGACTGAAGAAGTATTTCATCCGGAAGACTTCTTCAGCTCCTCAGACTGAAGAAGTATTTCATCCGGAAGACTTCTTCAGCTCCTCAGACTGAATACGTCTTTCATCCGGAAGACTTCTTCAGCTCCTCAGACTGAAGAAGTATTTAATCCGGAAGACTTCTTCAGCTCCTCAGACTGAAGACGTCTTTCATCCGGAAGACTTCTTCAGCTCCTCAGACTGAAGACGTCTTTCATCCGGAAGACTTCTTCAGCTCCTCAGACTGAAGAAGTCTTTCGGATGAAAGATGAAACGTTTCTACAGATTTTTGAACGTCCAGAGGACCAGATGAGACTTTAAAGGTCCTGTTACTCACCTCGTCTTTCTGACGTCTTCTCTGAGCGAGTATGACGAGCAGGTGAGGACATCATCTAGAGGCTCGAGGACAGTTGACAGCTGCTGTCCTCCAGCTGTCCTCACTGAGGAGCTGGAGACACTGAACGAAGGTTCTGTCCCTGAGTGTCCACTGATGAGACTGACCAAAGCTGCAGGAAGACAAGTGTGAGACAAAAGCCCATTGAGTAAAAGACCTGAAGGACAACCTGAGGACAAGAATGAAAGCTTTTAACTGTCCCACAGGGTGGACAAGTGAGCAGCTCAAGTCTCTGTGATGTTATAAACTTCAGGTTCATGAGCCCTGTCTTCTGGACTCCACAACCCTTTCAGGGTTACATACGGTGTCTCTTATTAAAATGTGTTCCACTCTTTACAGATGATACCGTTTCTGTTGACAAAGTTCTTGTTTGGTTGAGCTCGTTTATTTGGAGCAGCAGGAAGCTTAGACTGAACGTGTCCAAGGACCAGGGGCCTCATGTATCAACCGTGCGTACGCACAGAAACCTTGCTTACGTCACTATCCACGCAAAACCCCGTATGTATCAAAACTGAACTGAACGTGAATATCTGCGCATCCAAGTACATTTCCACGCCAGCCCCATGGCTGGAGTACGCACGTTTCTGTGGTTTTTGTTCCTTTGGCGACACTTACAGGTGATTCAGAGAAACTGAAGCCCCACAGTCTGTGGTTGACTTTAAGAGCGGCTTGAAGACCTTTCTTTTCAACCGAGCATACTCTACTCCTCATGATTCTACTTTTGATCTTAGCTGATACTGTTGTTGATTTTAATTGTTTTATTATTTGTTTTATTGACATTTAATTCTGTTGCACCTTGTAGCACTTTGAGATTTTCATTAATGAAAAGTGCGTTATAAATTGAATTCATTATTATTATTATTATTATTATTATTATTAACTGTTCATGATGTGAAAATGATTAATATTCCCACCAAACACACGATTAACAAGTATTACATCCACATGACGCAGTTAAATAAAGGACGCGCAAAGTTGTGCAAAAAATAAATTTAACAGGAACGGATTCATTCAGCCTTACTGGAGGATATAATAAATAGTGTAACACGCAGAGCATTTATTTATAAACAGATATAATTTTCTGATCTAGGATATGGCTTATCAGCCGTTTTCAGAAATAATCATTTTTCAGTTTGGCACTGCTGCGCTCTGGAGCAACACAGGAGCCGTGCATCACGCGTGCACAGAAGCAGCGATCAAACTGTTCCCGAGCTATGAGGGAGCTGCAGGCCGATCAGGGCTGTCCAGTCCACACAAAGCCGATTCATGTCCAATGGAATGTCTCATCTACAGGTAGTCCCCGAATTACGAGCGCTCTGATCTGCGAGGTTCCAGACTTACGAGCTGCGAATTTTTGGAAAAAACGAAAAAAATACTGAGTTTTCATGTGTTTTTTCACTACAGTTAGCAAGTTAAGCATATAAACACACGTTTCCGATCATTTTTATGCACTCAAAAGTAGTTTTTAGATGAAAATAGAGTGTTTTTAGGTGCGCTGGCGAAATTTACGAGCGGACTTCCGGGTTTACGAGAGAAATGGCGGCCGTTCCAAATTACGAGATTTCCGGTTTACGAGCGCCTCCTTGTGACGGATCTCGCTCGTAAATCGGGGAATACCTGTATATGATTCCAAAGGCTGAGTGGTCACGCTTTGGAGCGCGCGCGCACCCTCGCCGGTTACACGGCAGCTGGAGGTGTGTCATAATCTGTGTTTATTGTAGATTTCTCCAAAATGACACGTGGAAGTACACCATATATAACTTGTAGGAGAGTAAAAGCTTCACAGACAAACAGATTGCGCACAATGCGGCGCGCGCAGCGTTTGGAGACTCCAACATCACGTCATGTCATGAAAACTCTCCACTGAGACGCACAGACCCGTTTCTTCATATCATCTATTAAATAAACAAAGATCTATGTTCAACCAAACATCCAAGTTCCTCTGTGTTTACAGTAATTATGGTAATAAACTCGTGCGCAAAGTTAATATTTTCACTCAGAATGAATGGATGAGCTGGCGCACCAAAGCAGGGTGCGCGCACACACAAATACCGACACACAATCACTCGTTCTTTGCGTGATGAACACATTTTATTACTATTCTTACTTAGGATTTTTTCCTCACTCATATTATATTAAATTCATTATTTTCCTGAATCTAGAAATGATTTCTGATCGCGCAGGGATCAAACAAACATGTCCTTCACACATGCAGGAAGTAATTTGCATCTGTTTAACATATGTAAATGAAGGCGTGTCAGGGGAGGTGTCTCACGTGCGCTCAGTTCCACGTTGGTTGTGATGTACAAAAGGAATGTGCGTGGATTCCGGTGTACGCACAGTTTGATACATCTGGATTTTTTTGTGCGTACACACTTTTCTGGATTTGACCGTACGTCACGTTTCAGTAAGAAAGCCACGCAAGTCTTTGTACATGAGGCCCCAGGTTCTGATGGAGGTGTAGATACAAGGTGGCACCAGTTGGCAGCAGAACATATGTGAAGAATGTTCCACTGGTTTAAAAATGTCTCCTCCTCAGCATGGCTTCATACTGGATCTTCTCAGTCCAACTGTCCTCTTTGGAATGGACTTTGGACTTTTTTTAAGTGGTCCGGCCAGTGATTGCTCTTCAAACTCCCTGAATACGGTTAAAGTCTGGAAAATGTCTCGTCAGCTGGAGAGTTGTTTTAGTCGTACCCCTTCTCACTCCTGTTTGGACAAACCCAGACGTTTGACCTGGTTGCAATGACCGCGGTGTCTCAGAAGGTTGGGGATTCATTTATGGATCAAGTTTTAATGTCCTTTAAGCAGAAGTTCGGCTTAGATGGAGCTTTTTTTTTATTATTCCTGCAAGTTAGACGTTTTATTATTATTAAATAATGATTTGTCGGCATTATGCCTCATAATGGTAAGAAATCTCTTACTGTATTTTCTACGTCGCTCCTTTCCAGTGCTCCATCTGCTTCACTGGCTGCTGGAACAAGACGTGGACATTTCTATAGAAGCTCTGGTTTGGTCAGACACGTGGGACAGAGCTGCAAAGATCTTTGTGATAGAACAAAATCCATTGAGTTTAGGATTTGTTATGTACCCTGGGGGTGAGACAGTTTTAAAAACATCATTTTGTTTAGGTTGGCTGCAGTCTGCTAAAAGCACCAGCAGCCTGCTGCAGCACCTTTTTTTTTACTCTGCCTTGATCAGGCTTGATTAACTCTGCTGAAACACCTGTTGACTCTCTGCCTTTTAAATACTCTGGGCTGAGACCTGAAGAGTGTGGAGGTTTTGAGATTGCCAGCTGAGGTTGGTGGACGTAAGCAGGGGCTTGTTGGAACAACTTGAGATCCTTTTGAAGGTAAACCAAGTTTGATTAAGGCAGGTGTAGTGCTGCATGTGTGTGTGTTCAGGAGTTTCCTCCACCCACCCTGACCACCGTGTGTTGAGCTCCCGTGTGGAGTTTGTGTTGAGCTAAGGCTTTGAAATTCCGGTGCCGACTCACAGCACGTATGGATCAAGGATTGCTCATGTGGCAGCTCTGGTGCTAACTAGAGCTGTGTTTGTAGGTGAGCTCATGAGGACTCTGGTTTAACCCAGAGTGTGTGGGGGTGTGCACTATTAGTGCTTATTTGACCTCTAGTTTTAACTGAGAGGAGATGACTTGAGCTCTGAGGCTCTAGTGGGGTTTAGTTTGAAGCTTATAGAGCTGGGAGGGGGTTGTGTCTGTCTATAGGACAGCTGAGGTTAACAGTGAGAGACTGTTATCTTTTTCTTTTATTTGTACTTTTATGACCTGGTGAGTGTTGGTAGTCTTGTTTTCGCCTTTTGTTTGTGTAGAGGGGCTTTTTGTGAGGTAGATCGTCGCCCGAGGGAATTCGGCGGCCCTGTATAGAGCTGGGTTTGCTTGGGTGGCGTTATTTTCATTTTGGCCAGACTCACTGGTCCAACAATCTATACATAGTTCCCAGACATGTGACTAGAATTCTAGAATTCCGGAATTTCCGCCATTTTAGTAGGATAAACAGACCGAGCAGCCAGAGCTAAGCTACTCTTGACCAAGGTGCATATTTAGCAGTGGTTGGAGTTGAGTTGGAGGAATAAATGTCAGGCGAAGCGGTACTGCCCCCTGGTGGAGAAGGGCAACAAGTTGTCACCAAGAAATTTCTCTGATCGTTGCCCACAACGGAGGAGCTGCAGCTTTAAATCCATGGATGGATGCTTAATAACCAGTAACAGAGTTGTGAAGGACGTCCAAATCTTCATGTTAATAACTGTTCTGATGACTGGCAGAGTAAGTGATTACAATAATGTACACATAGATGTCCCTCGTAGCTACAGCAGCTAAGCTAGTCTTTGCTAAAGTAAGATCGGTGTTGTTTACTGCGTGCTAAGCTCATAGCTTGAGCTACAGTAAATATCAGCG
The DNA here is from genome assembly GCA_038048925.1 of Garcialebias charrua. Classification (NCBI taxonomy): domain Eukaryota; kingdom Metazoa; phylum Chordata; class Actinopteri; order Cyprinodontiformes; family Rivulidae; genus Garcialebias; species Garcialebias charrua. The sequence goes on from JBBPBX010017978.1 coordinate 43,512, forward strand.
TATTTTAACGTAACAAAGAATAGCTTAGCTAATGTAACTTGTGCCACAGTAAATATCAGCCATGTGTACTTTAGTAAAAGCTACATCAGCTAAGCTAATCTGTGCTACTTTAAACACTGTTGCTACTTCAGCTTAATTGATGAGCTTGTTAGTAAAGATGGCTGATATTTCTCACATTACTACATTTATTTAGACTGCCTTTCATACTTAAATTAGTGTTAACAAAATAAATTATTTGTAATTATTGCTGTCATAGTATTTTTAACGTTTCTCAGTAAATGTCACTGATATTTATTTTCCACTATGATCTGCCTTTGTTAATAAAGTTAGTGGTGAAAAGTTACAATTTGGTAACTCCTTTTAATCCAGTAGTGAAAGCCTGAAAGCATTTTAATCGTACTGAGTCCCAGGAGATGGATGAAGCTGGATGGATGAAAGATGGACGAATCTGCTTTTCAAGTACATTTGGTGTTGCTGTGAAAACATGCATTGCTAAATGAATGTGTGCTTACCTTTAGTTTGAATAAAACAGTTGTACCAAGTTTCACTTTGTTTATTTCAATACGTTGAATACGTTGTTTAATGTCCAATAATGAGAAGTTCTACTGCACATAAATAAAACTTAAGATGCAGTGATTTTTCTTTTGGCAACTTACCAGTTTAGTGTTTTATTGATGTACAAAACATAAAAACATGCATGTGGCTGTTCATCCTCCAGGAGTAGACTGATAACGTTCAGAATAAAAGCTATAATTATAAATTCAAAACAATTTAAACTGAATACAATATGAGAACTGTGGGAGATTTTATGTATTTTAATGAAATGATTTATCAAAACACTCTTCAACAAGGAATGATGGAGCCGAGTGCAGTTTCTGACAAATTAACCGATTTCTCGCCATGCGGGACCACCCGACTGCGCCAACTCCTCCGAATCTGAGACTGGACCCATCAGGCGTAGGATCTGAGACTGGACCCGTGTCTACGAGCTTTTCACTCATCTGGACCTTTAAAAAAAAAAAAAAAAAGATTAGTAAACATTGTCATTTTTTGCATCACAAAGTTTAAAATAAGACTCCAAGTTTGCTACTCAAAGTAGGAAAAATAAATACAGTTGCACCTAACATTTTTTACTCATTCACAAAAATAAATGTTCAATTTTATATTGATTTTAGTAAATTTATCTTAAGATTTAATTTATTTTTGAATTACTGTGCTGGTTTACTTGTGCACCTGCTGCTTGTTCCTCTGCTGCTATCAGAGTACTGTACTGGTGTGTCTGTCAACTTCAGTGTGGGGTTCTGGTCACGAGTGAGGGAAGAATGGAGCGTGAGCTTGACAGACGGATTGGTGCAGTATTACGGACTCTGTACCGGTCCATTGTGGTGATGAGCTGTAAGACCAGGCCGTCCTGAAAACATTTAATACATTATATATACTGTACATTTATACTTATATATATACATTTACACTTATACATTTTGATTATAATTTTACTGCTGTAAATGTCATAGTTTTACCATTAGTGCGTTACTGTTTCTGTAATTTTTAAACCTCTTATGTTGTTTGTGAAGCAACTTGATAACAATTTTATGTATTTTAATGAAATGAAATCTGACTGACGAAGCCCTCTGGAGACGAAGCCCTCTGGAGTGAGGGTGAAACGTTTCTACTAAAAAGAAACTGTCCAGATGAACTGATTGAGAATGAGCGGATTTGATACCTGGACTATTGAGAATGAACTTTCTTAACTTGATAACAGTTTCTGTCATGATGATTTGGTTGAAGCTTTAGATTTTAATCATTTGAGAACATGTTAATGATCAGATCATTTTTATTATGTCCTGAAACATTAAAGCCTGAAATGAACTGAAAGAGGGTGGACATTTTTTAAACCACTGTAACACATTGTGTAGGCTACCTAAAACATTTCCTCCAGGATGACTGGCTTTTGCATTACCTGTCTCAGAGACAGTTTATCTGTCGTTAACGTGTGTGTGTCAGCCTGATGTCACAGGGTAAATAAAGGTTCAGAATAAAACATTAACAAGCAGCTTCCTAACAACAAAGAGTCTAGCATAAACACAGGTGGGACACTTTGTTCCCGTTAGTGTTACAAAGTGGAGGTTAGCATTAGCATAGCGTTGCTAAGCTAACGTCAGTAACAGACAGTAACAGAGGAGCAAGAAACTGAAAAAACTGTTCAAACACACACAGTTTTGCAAAATTATTCACAAAGAATTTTGGTTTACCGAACAAAAAGTGATCGGAGCATATTCTTGATGTTGTGGAGGGCCTGGTCGAGGGCACACACACACAGAGCCAGTAACCTACACTGCTACTAGTGGTCAGGAATGGAAGTATCGCCAACCAAAATGGCGGAAAACCCGAAAATTCCACTTCTGTGACGTCACATGGGAACTATGTATAACACAAATATCCACTAGGTGGCAGCATTTAACAAGTAGAATGTTTGAAGCGTTTTGGGGGTTCTTGAATCTTAATATTTTACAAATCTTTAGGTGTTAAACCTAAAGATTTATACACCCAGTTTTCCTTGTTGACTTCCTCTCTGCTTCCTTCTCTTCCTTGTTAAAATATTTGTGGACAGCGAGTGCTTCAGCTTATTTCACAGTTCAGTGAAACACTTT
>JBBPBX010017979.1:0-26588 GCA_038048925.1 Garcialebias charrua
ATATGTGTGTATGTATGTATGTGTATGTATGTGTGTGTGTGTATGTATGTATGTAGTATGTGTGTACTGTATATTTATGTTTTGCATTGTTCCACCGCACAGGGTGGCTGCACTTTGGAGTAGCTCTCTTACATTCATTCTGAAATTTTGCTTTTGAAAACTTGAATTAATAATTTTTCTGGATGTAAATCCCTTTTTCAGATGATTACTTCCTCTGTTATCAGATGCTGTGCCGGTGGAAGGATTTTTACTGAAACCTTTTTTACTTTTGGACATTTGTTATATGCGTAGCCATAACAGCAAGGTGGTTTTCTATAACTGGGAGTTGCTGTGCCTGATTATTATCTCAAAAGCTCACATAAGGCCTCAACTACAGCCCCAAATCCCAAATGAGTTGAAAAGGAAGTGCCGTGGATGCATTAACGTCTATCTGGAGGCTGTGTTCAAGTGCCTGACTGCTGAGATCTTGGAGGTAGCGGGAAACGCAGCTCGTGACAGTGGGAAGACAGCGATCATCCCCGGCACCTGCAGTTAAGTCCGTGGCGACGAGGGGCTCGGCAGGCTGCTGGGAGAAATGGCCATCGCTCGGGGAGGAGTTTTTCCTGGGATTCAGGCAGTCCTGCTGCCTGAGGACCGAGAGTTCTGCTGGGTCTGGGTGGACGGATCGGCATCTGCAGCCAGTTTCTTCAGATCTGCTATGGGACGGACTGCTACAAGTGATCCTTCCTGCCCAAAGCCATCAGCATCTATAAGAACTCTAATGAAACCAGGATGAGCCATACCACAACAATTAATTTCCCTTTGGAGTTAATAAAGTATTTTTGAATTTGAATATATATCATAAACTACTTTATACATTTTTATACTGATTTAGTTTTACATTACGTGGTTTTTCAGTTTGAAACCTCAATATATTTCTGCTGAAAGTGACTCGGCTTGCACCAGAAATGCTACAGCTAGCAGCCACTGCTGATCTTTGCTAGCAAAAAACACTATTTAAAGAACAGTAACGCTAAAGTGATGGTGATCTAAAGGTTTATGGACTGCATGGACTACTTTGAGGAGTTGTTTTTAGGCAACAACAATCCGTTTTAATTTCTGCCTATACTGCATATGCTTGTGGATCTGTTCAAAATCAAACTTTATTTGATCAAACTAATGATGTTTAAAGAGATAACTACAACAGAGAAAATAGTAATCATTCAAACTCTTTCCACAAAAAGCCCCTTTAAAAACATCTGAAGAATATTAACCTGACTTAGTAAAACCAACGCTGAGTTATCAATTCATATGATCTGTTTTGTCCCAATTACAGTTGCCTAATAAACCAGAGATGCAGCTATAATTCAGGTTTTAAAGCAGTAAAATCAAATAGTTTTAGAAAGGTCATCAGACCTTTTATTTGTGTATTAGTGAATCTAAACCTGCACAAACATTTTTCAAAATAAAACATCTAAAAACAAATGCACAGCACCTACGACCTCCAGAAAAAAATCAGTTTACCTCACTTTCAACTATTTATTTTAGGAGCCGTTTCAAATAAACCATGCTAATAATTGCCAATATGTGAGCACAATTTTGTTTTCAGACTTTATTGATTTATATTTGTAATTTTGTTTTTGAAGATTTGACCTTTAGTTTTTGTGATGTGTTCAAAATGTGTTGAACCTCGTCATGTGGTGAACATACAGCAGAGGTGCACTTCAAGTGGACTCAAACGTCTCCCATCCTGTCACTGATTTAGTAAACTAAATAAATAAATAAAAACCTCTCGACAGCACTACTTGTGATATAGGTGCATTTAAAAATATATAATATTGTAGAAAAGGTTTTAAGTTTTTTTGTCAGTCATTTCAGAATGTGAAACTCGTACATTATGTAATAATAATAATAATAATGAATTCAATTTATAATGCACTTTTCATTAATAAAAATCTCAAAGTGCTAAGTAGATAAATGTAGATTTATGACACATAGATGAAAAAGTCATGCCTTTATTTCTCATCATTTTGATCTATGTAAGTTTCACATTCTGAAATTCTTGACAGGAAAAATTGAACTTTTTCACGATATTCACATTTTTTGAGACGCACCTGTAGAAACTGAGCAGACGGCTTAAAAAAAAGTACTTTCTACAGAGTTCCCTAAAAATGCATTACAATTCATGTTTTGGTGAGATTTTCATTCACTTTTGAGTTTTTCTTCTTTTAATTTAAAAAAAAAAAAATTTACTTATGTGCTGACATTTATTAACAAAACAAAAAAAAGATAAATAAAAAAATAACCTAAGTATGACTTTTAGGGTTAAAAAAGTGTAAACGTTCACAAAATAGAAAACAAAACGTATCCAAATCATAAATTATAAACGTTTAGTCATGCATTTGTTCACAGGGGCTGCATACAGTTAAAGTCTTACATTATATCTTACAAATAAAATAAAGTTAGATATTTCTCATGTGGCATGGAATGAATATTTACATTTTTTTTTTTGTCATTAATATCTGATGCATTCGTGTGTGGAGGATCATGGAGGATGCTCCCAGAGTGAAGGTGCTCAAAAGACCAGGGTGGAGGACCTTCTTGTGCGAGCGTGTGCGTCTTGGTGCAGGTTTTTGCTGACATGACGCAATGGCTAAGGTTACTGTGGTAACTATTTTGAATAAGACACCCCTACTTAACTTAAATGACATATATATATACAGTATATGTGATTTCACAAGCTGCCAAAATATCTAATGTCAGGTTATGACAAATGTCCTATGTCATTTGATACAGGATTGCCCGCCAACAAACCTACGAGACACCAAGGTAGTCTGAGTGGGGTGGTGGGTGTGATCCCTCATGGGTACAGTAATGTACTGCACTGACAGATTGGTGCACGCCTGTGGTGGTTGCTGGAGGTATTTGCTTGTGTCCAGTGGTCTACGGAGGTCCTGTGTGGGGGGTCTGAGAAGACCCTTGATACAGATGAGATGGTGACACCCACGCTCCAGCGCTGGGAGGCCGGCTGGGCTCTCCGCTGCCTGACTGGTCCAGCTCAGCGCTGTCACAGTCAGAATCGTCGCACAACGCCCGGCTCTAAAAAGAGAAAAGTGAGCACAGAAAAGATGTTATACATGTGTCTTTGGAAGGAACAGAAAATTATGTTTCAAGAAAATTCTCCCAAGGCAGTCATGTTAAATATTCAAGTATGCAAGTGCAGCATTTAAAATTTTTGTCAAATCAGCTTCTGCCGTTCAACTCAGGGTTTATTATGGTAAATGGTAAATGGAGCTTATTTATATAGCGCTTTCCAGCCTCCTGTGAGGAGCCCCAAAGCACTTTACAATACCAGCCATCCACCCATTCATTCACACATTCATACACCGGTAGTGGTAGCCTGCCATGCAAGGCGCCATCCAGACCTACCGGGAGCAACTTGGGGTTAAGTGTCTTGCCCAGGGACACAACGACACATGGTGGGCAGATGCGGGATTCGAACCTCCAACCTTCCGATCGGGGGTCGACTGCCATTACCACTACGCCACGGCCGTTAATTAGTTACATCAGAGTTTTATGTACAAAGTGATGGTGGTGCAAAGGTCTGCAAAAAAATGGTTTGCACTGCAATGAAACTTTTGAGATCAGAGTCGTTTCAAGACAGCAGCATTTCACAAATAAACTCTTTTTCACATGCTGTTCAAGAAGTTATCTATGACAGGGAAGATGTTGAATGTTCATAACCTTGTCAAGGGTCTCATGGAGGGACAATTCTGTTAGGGACAGATTCTAATGGGAGGCAACAAGGGAAGTTATGTGTGTGTGTGTGTGTGTGGGGGGGGGGGGGTTACACACAATCTAATGCATTTGATGGTTTAAAAATGAATGAAATTTGATACACCTAATATCTCACTTTATAATTTCTAATGAGCTATCATTTTTAAACAAACCCACCACTAAGTTGAAAGAAACCCAACATTTAATAAAAATGACATTTTTTTCTGTATCTTGGAAATATAAAAAAATGTGTATTATATGAAGATATGTACTTGATTAAGATACTGTTAATTGTATGTAGAAAAGCTATAACAAGAAACTGGTACCAGATATCTTCTCCCTCCATACAACAATGGCTGAATATTGTAAGTGAAATTTATGAGATGGAGCGAATGACCTACATTCTTAAACTAAAAGAAGATATTTGTTTGAATAAGTGGAAAAAATGGACACAGTACAAAACCCAAGAAAAGACATGAGGAAACTCAATGCCATTAACAGTGACATATCTAGACCATAGACGACTATGACCGATGTTTATTTTATTATTTTTATATAATTTTTTTATAGTTATGTTGTATGAGTGTGTGCACCCCTTTATTGTTGTTTTTGGGAATTATTATTGTAATAATGAGAGGCCTGCTTAGGCTACCATAATCTGGAAATAGTATGTGATGTATCTTTGGAATGTTATTTTCTATAGAAAATAATAAAAATTAAAGTGAAAAAAAGAAAAGAAATAGTATCAAATGAAAACTATTTAATTTTAACAATTCCTTTTAAGAAATGTGGTCAATTTGTCCTCTAGTAGTCTAAGCATAGCAGCATAACAAGCCAACCCTAACTATAGGATTGATCAAAAAGGAAAGTCTTAATCCCAGTCTTAAAACTGGACAATGTGTCAGCCTCACGGACAGAAACTGGAAGTTGGTTCCGCAAGAGAGGAGCCTGATAACTGAAATATCTTCCTCCCATTTTGCTTTTGGAAACTCTAGGAACCGCAAGTAAACCTGCAGTCTGAGAGAAAAGTGCTCTGTTAGAAAAATATGGAACAATAAGATCTGTAATATAAGATGGAGCTAGGTTGTTGAGAGCTTTGTAGGATTTTAATTCAATTCTGGATTTGATAGGGAGCCAATGGAGAGAAGTTAAAACTGGAGAGATATGATCTCTCCCAGTAACTCCAGTTAAGATTGTGGCAGCAGCATTTTGGATCAACTGAAGACTTTTTAAAGAAGTATTTGAACACCCAGATAATAAACCATTTAAATAGTCCAGTCTAGATGTGATGAATGCATGAACCTGAGAAATTATGTCCAAAAACACAAAACACATGGAGTTCTTTCCTCTATTCCTTCTTGTAATCCCGGTGCATACTTCCACCTTCGAAACATCAACCGTCTCTGTCCATCCCTCTCCCCGCACGCTGCTTCCATCCTGGTTTGGGTCATTTCTCAAATTGGTTCCTGCAACTCTCTTCTGTTTGGTCTGCCGCATAAATTACTCTATAAGTTTCAAATGGTTCAAAATTCAGCTGCCTGCATCGTTACCAAAACCCCCTCATTTCACCACTTAATAATAATAAAAATAATGAATTTAATTTGTAACACACTTTTCATTAACAAAAATCTCAAAGTGCTACAAGGTGCAACTAAAATCAACGGCCCTCATTCACGAAAATGTTCGTATTTTTATCCTAAATTTCTCCTACTTTTGTTCGTACGAAGCGTTCGTACGAACATGCCACGTCAGATCCAACAAACTCTTCTATCCACAGGAAAAGCGTGTAAACGGGCTGCTTAAAGTTGATGGATCCCACCTGTTCTACTCACCTGCGCGTGCTCGCGGAAAGGTAATTTACATAATTCCCACCCCTCAAAACACCATATAAGGCCACGTTTCCTGCCTTCTGACAGCAGGAAGTGTCCATTCATTCAAACTCAAGAAGTAAAAGGAGGAACTTCACGCGTTCGGAGATCTGCTCTCAGTCGCGCTGTGGCTACCCCCCCACCCCCCCGCAAGTGTCGGATGGTCAAATATCTTTAATTTTAGTGTACTGTGTTACATTATAGTTTCACTTATTCAGAAGAGCCGTGGCGCACCGCTACCCCCCACCCCCCGCAAGTGTCGGATGTGTTTTTGAACAGAAGCATTTTAAAATGTCTCGAAACTACAGTTAACTTCATATTAATATTGTAGTGCATATGTTTTGTCTCCCGTGGGTCGTACAGTATCAGAAATCAAGAATAAATGGTTTGATCTGAAAATGGCTTCAAACAAACGTCTCGCCGCAGCACGGACAGGAGGTGGTCAAGGAATAGTCTGAGATGGTGGACAATAAATGCCACGCTGCAAGACGCGTGCCAACATGTTTTGCAGCACAAATGGGTCATGCGCGCACCTCCTGGTCAGCGCGCAACCACATTCTGCAGGTTATATTTCGAATCAGATATAATAATCTATTGCTCCGATGGTGTTTGGCACAAGATCAGTCTTAATTCGTACTTGTTCTGCGGCGGTGTATGGGGATTTTATGTACCTGGGTGTTAATATGAGGAGCGGCTTTGATGACCAAGGGGAGCGCACGACTCACTGAAGCCTGCGCGACACACCAGACAAATTAAACTTAAAATTATAATTCTAATTCAAACAGAATAACCTATTGTCAAGAATAATTATGGTGCGTGATTTTTTTAAACCCAAAATATTTTCTAAATAACGAAATATGAAGTTATTAGTTAGGGAAATCCATCTGGATAACAGCGGACCGACTGCTCCTAAAATATACGACAGCTCCGGACCACTCGTAAATTTTGTTCGTATCTGAAAAAAATCCTAGGATACGAAAACATTGTTGAATGCCACAAATGATCCTAAATCACTCGTACGCACAGTTTAAGAACAAATCTGTGCGTACGAACGGTTCGTGAATGAGGGCCAATGATAAAATAAAAACAAGTGATAAAATCAAGTAAAACCAATGATAAAATAACAAAAATCAATAATAAAATCAACTAAAACCAATGATAATATCAACTAAAATCAGAGATAAAATCATGTGGAGGCAGAGTAAGCTTGCTTAAAAAGAAAGGTATTTAAGCATTTTTTTAAAGTCAACCAGTTCCAGAGGCGGGGGGCAGCCACACAGAATGCCCAATCTCCCATGGTCATTAATTTGGTTCGAGGAAGGTGAAGGAGATTACTTTCTGTAAACGTAGAGACTGGGTGGATGAATATGGTGCAAGAATGTCCTTTAGATAGTCAGGTGAAGTTCCGTGTAAGCATTGATGTGTAATGAGAGCAGTTTTGTACTGAATTCTGTAGGTGACAGGAAGCCAATGGAGGTTATGGAGAATGGGTGTAATATGTTCAAATTTACGAGCTCTCAATAAAATCCTTGCTGCACTGTTTTGAATATATTGAAGCTTCTGAAGGTTTTTGCCAGGGATTCCAATAAACAGGGAGTTGCAGTAGTCGAGCCTGGAGGAGACAAAGGCATGGACGAGTTTCTCAGCATCAGAAAAAGTTAGAGATGGGCGAAGTTTGGAGATGTTTCGAAGATGGAAGAAGCAGGTTTTAAACAGATGCTTAATGTGATTTTCAAATGTAAGATGAGAGTCCATTTTTATTCCAAGATTTGTAACAGAGGTGGAGAGGGGGATGTCTTTTCCAGAAAAGGAAATTGTTGTTATAGTTGTTGTTTGTACTTGGTGAGGGGTGCCAATCAGTATGGCCTCAGTTTTGGAGCAGTTTAATTGAAGAAAGTTTTGATTCATCCATGTCCTTTTTTCCTCCAGGCAGGTAGAGAGGACAGTGAGCGAAGATGGAGATGACATTGGTGATGATGATGATGTTCCAGTCCTGATGTAAAGCTGTGCATCGTCGTCAACATAACAGTGAAAATAAATGTTGTACTGCTTAATGATTTTACCTAAAGGCAGCATGTAAAGGGAAAATAGCAGGGGCCCTAGAACTGACCCTTGAGGGACACCACAGGAGACACAGACAGTCTGGGAAGTGGCATTGCCAAGACTAACACATTCCAGCCTATTGGAGAGGAAAGATTTAAACCAGTCCAGGACAGTGTCACAGAGACCGACCTCCACATGAAGACGGTGGAGGAGGATACTATGGTCCACAGTGTCGAAAGCTGCAGTGAGGTCAAGGAGGACAAGGATGGAGGGAGAACCAGTGTCAGCAGCCATGAGGACATCACTGGTAACTCTCAGCAATGCAGTCTCAGTACTGTGAGCTGCTCGGAAGCCAGACTGAAACTTCTCATACAGGGAGTGTTGTTGTAGTGGATCTGCAGCTGAGTAGCAACTGCTTTTTCCAGCATTTTAGACAGAAATGGGAGGTGGGAAATTGGGCGGTAATTAGAAAGAGCGTCTGGATTCAAATTTGATTTTTTTCAGAAGAGGCCTAATGATGGCAGTTTTTAGAGGCAGTGGAACATGACCAGATTGTAGGGACTTGTTTATTATTTGTGTGATTAATGGGCTTATTGCAGAGTGATTGGATTTTATAAGAGATGAGGGGAAAGGATCCAGGGCGCAGGATGAAGGCTTCATTTTCTTGATGATGATCTCCACTTCACTCTGAACAACTTCATCAAAGCAGCTCAGGGACCCAGAATGCAGATGGGTAGATGGAAAATGAAGATCAGGGAGGCTGTGGAGCAGAGATCTGATAGAGTCAACTTTGTTTTTAAATGATGAAAGGAACAGGTTGCATTTTTGAACAGAGTCCTCATGAGTTTGTTTAATGGGATTAAGCAGATGAGTTATTGTGGAGAAGAGCTGTTTAGAGTTTCCAGGGCAGTTGTTGATGATGTTGGAATAATATTTGGATCGTGTTTCTTTAAGATAATAGGCATAGTCTTTCTGATGTTCTTTGTATGCTTGCTTATGTACAGATAGACTGGATGAATTTACATGTCTCTCAATAGCACTGCCAGTTGCCTTCATCTTGCGCAGCTCACCAGTGTACCAGGGGGCTGAACGGGAGAAAGACACCAGTCTTGCTTTCAAGGGAGAATGGAGGTCCAGAAGCTCCTGGAGAGATTGGTTGTAGTAATCCATAGAGTCAATTGCAGATGAATGATTGACAACGGTCAGGGAGTGAAGATCAGTGAACAGAACCTCAGGGTAAATGTTTTTAAAGTCACAGAACTGGATAAGTCATTTGGGATTTGGAGCAGATGAAGTTGAAGGCACTTCCAGAGAGATGACACTAGCTGTGTTTCCATCCATTTTCATTTCGTATTTTGAGCTACCTCGCAAATATGTAAATACAAATTAATGCAGATCAGAAGTGTTTCCATCTACTGGCTTGAAGCGCTTCTACCAAGCCGCGCACAGCGTCATTACGTCAGACGTCAGCGTCATTACGTCAGACGTCAGCACTGCGCATGTCTACAGTAAACAGGAAGTAGCGGTTGAAAACAGAACCCGGCCACACATCTCGTCAAAATCGAGAGAATATTTCAGGTACGTGTTGCTATCGGGCGAGTTGTATTTATTCTGTCATGCCAACTAGTTTTAGCGATGTTACATGTTGTCCGGAGCGGAAACAGCTGAACGTCACGTGACGTGAATTTTCGCTACGTCAGAAATGAGTCGGAAAATGTGTTTCCATCTGTCGTTTAGCGCAACTCAAATCCCAAAAACCACCTCAAGCGAGCGTATAAACTTTTTAGCGTAATTCAGGAAGTAACCTCGCAATTTGCCGTTTCCATTAAGCTTTTCTGCTGCGCTATTTCAAATTTCGCAGCTAGAAACCTTGATGGAAACACGGCTAATGTGGTCCGAGACACCCAGGTCATATACAGATAAGTTATTGATGAGTACAGTGTCTGTAATCATTTGAATTTGAATGTGTGTAGCATTCAATATGTGTAGCACTTTGAGATTTTCAGTAATGAAAAGTGCGTTATAAATTGAATTAATTATTATTATTAGGGATGGGGCAGATCCGATCCAGTATCGGTATCGGTATCCGATACCAGCATTATTTAAGTATCGGGTATCGGATCAAACCTGCCGATACTTTTCCGATCCAGCTTCAAAGAGCACTTGTGTTCAATCACAATCTGTGACTGCCCTTTTTAACATTGTGTGAGATAAACCCAATGAAGACACTCTTAAGCCTTACAATAAGGGGGTTCCCTATTGTAAGGCTTAAGAGTGTCTTCATTGGGTTTATCTCACACAATGTTAAAATGAATAGTTTGGGTGCAAAAGTTTCATTATACAGAGTCAAATACCTGAACAGTATCGGATCGGGAAAGTATCGGTATTGGTCGATACTGAGTTAATAAGTATCGGTATCGGATCGGAAGTGAGAAATGTAGATCGGTGCATCCCTAATTATTATTATTATTATAATCACCAAATCCAGAATATGCCCCCTGTTGTGCATAGGGGCATCAACATGTTGGGTGAGATTGAGAGAGTCCAAAAGAGACTTAAAATCTGTTGCCAGAGGGGATGAGGAATTATCAATGTGGATATTTAAATCTCCAAGAAAAATAGTTTTCACAGGGGAGGTGCAAAAAAAAGTGAGGAGGTTATGCATCTCTGAGTTAAATGAAACATGCGGTTTGGGAGGACTATAAATCAATATAACGTTCATCAGGAGGGGGGCTTTTAAGGTTGAAGGCCAATCATTCAAAAGAAGAAAAGTCATGAGAAGCCAGATGTGACAATTTTAAATTACTGTGGTAAATTACAGCCAGACCACCACCGCGGCCAGTGCAGCGGGCTCTCTGCAGATAACTGTATCCAGAGGGACAAGCTTCATTCAGAGAACTGTGCACATCTGGTTGATGCCATGTTTCAGTAAGGCACATGAGGTCATTCATTCATTCAATTCAACCTTTATTTATACAGACTAGCCTCGTTGAGCCACGGGGACTCATTTACAAGAGGGACCTGTCTCACTCACACCCAGGGTCAATTTAGAGTTACCAATCAGCCTAACAGGTCCAAGTTCTTCTCCAGAATATAATCATGAATTAGACATGATTTATTGGATAATGATTGTGCATTGAAAACCCCAGTTTTACAGCAACTTCACTGGCTTCCAGTCACATTCAGAATTCAATTTAAAATCCTGTTGTGCATTCAAGGCCATCCATAACCTCAGCCCTCCCTATCTGTCCCATCTCCTGCACATCATCACCCATTCACGCTCCCTTCGTTCTTCCTCTTCCATCCACCTCAACGTGCCTCTCGTCCGCCTCAGCACCATGGGACAGAGCCTTTTTTCACTCTGATCACCAACTCTGGAACGCTCTTCCCCCAGACATCTGTAATATTGACTCTCTTCAGACCTTCAGATCACACAACTCAAGACTCATCTGTTCAAGTTAGCCTTCTCACTTTAATTTTTTATTTTCTTCTTGATTTAGTGTTTTTATAACCATTTTGTATTGTTTTATTTTGAGGTTTTAATGTTGTGAAATGCCCTTGAGTGTCTTGAAAGGCACGAACAAATAAAATGCATCATCATCATTATTATTATTATTATTATTATTATAAACCATTGTATAAGTTCAATCTAGACATGGCAAATGCATTAACCAGATTTTCTGCATCATTTTTAGATAAGATGTTTCTCATTTTAGGGATATTACGCAGGTGGAAGAAGGCAGTTCTAGTAAAGTTTTTAATGTGGGGGATAAAAGACATGTCCTGACCAAAAGTAACACCAAGATTTTTAACATTAGAGTTGGAGGTCAGATTAATGAAGTCCAAAGAGGGAGACAGACTGAAAAATTAATTCCTAAGATGCTCAGGTCCAAAAACCAAAACCTCAGTCTTGTGTGAATATTGTGTGTTTTGGTCTTAGATGTCTCACACAGAGACATGCAGACCTCTGCGGAGCTTCTTTACCTCATTGGGATTCTGGCCAGCACCGAGCAGAACTTTGCTCTGCCCCACAGCTCCATCCCTCTCTGACAGGCCGTCAGATGCCTGCGTAGGATCAGTGTTGTCAGCCGGGATTTCCGACCCCTGAGAGAGGAGGTCATCGCTGCGGTCGTCCAACTTGTCGTCAGTGTTGGTGCTGACCACGTCGGGGGTGCCGCTGTGAGAGTGGTCAGTAGTGTGACCCTCCTCTCCATCCGACACAGACAAGTTCTCTGAGCTGAAGGTGGAAACCGACTGGCACTTGGTGATGCTGGTCGGACGTCTGATGAGACAATCAGCAAAATATTTAGGAAAATCTGAAGACGTGAAAGAATGACGCAAATATGAAACTATTCTTAGTTCTCTGAATAAATCTGCCACGTGTCGGAAGATGGTTTAGGGGAATGTTCCAGTGACGACGGACAGCGAGTTACTCACCGTCTCCGTGGTAACTCAACCTCACTGTCAACTTCACCCTCCTCCTCTTCAGATGACACTCCACGTCTCTGTAATGAGAAAAAAGGCAGAAACAAAAAAAGGCTCAGTGTCTTCAGAGTGACGGTGAAGGACAGCGACATATTTTTACTGCACCTGTTTGCGTGTAATAGCTGCCCGGTACAAAATGGCTGAAGGTGTGAGATGCTGAGTCCCAATTCCCCCCGACGCCCCTCGAGGTAACCTCACGACCCCGACACCATCGTCTTTGTCCTCTCCGTCATGAGGAAGGCGAGGGGATCCCGGGGACCCTCTCCCTGCTGCCGCTCCTCTCCCACATGGCGAGTCTGGACTGCTGGAGAATGGGAACGACACGGCGTCCTCGCTGGGGGTGTCGCTGCGTGGTGGCGTTTCTGTCAGATCATCTAGACCTGCTGCCCCTCCCTCTGAACCCCCTAAACCAGCAGAGGCACTGAGGCTGCCCCCTCGCTCCAGCCCACTTGCAGAGGGCTCCCCTTTCCCCTGGCCCTCGGCCTCCAGGGTGGTGCAGATGAGGTCGGGGCTGGAGGAGGACAGCTGCCTCTGCTGCTGCTCGTGGCTGAGGCCCCGCAGGGCTGCTGAGGGCTCCAGGAGCTGACTGGACGTGTTGGTGCCAGTGCTGTTAGTCTGGGGACTTTTATCCCTGTTGGGGGAGGACTGGGTGGCCTTGAGTCCAGCCAGGTCCCCGCTGCTGCCCTTTCCAGGCTTGCGATGTCGCGTCTTTACTCTCCGAGACCGGCTGGGAGACGTGGAGCCCCGGTTGGAGCAGGCTGGGATGGTGACTTGCATCACAGAGGAATCCATTTTGGGAAGGATTACCTCAGACTTCAGGATGTCTGGCCTAAAAGAGTACAAGGGCTTGGTCAACAACTCCACAAGACACGTATGAATCCACTTTAGTATAAATCTTTAATCAATACGAGGCTTAGTGTTCTTTGAAGAAATGAAAGTGGCCCGTCACCTTTCATGTCAGAGTTTTAGACTAAGACCACGTCATGTTGAGAAATGAAAGAGTTGTAGTAATTTGTGCTAAACTTTAAAAAAAAACTATGATGTGCAATCTCACATACTAAATTGTGTCATTTAATTTCATTAATTACCACTAAGAGTATGTATTGTGATTAACTCTCAGGTACTACTCACCCGATTTTACCCCAATATCTATAAAATTCATCATGGTAGAGCTATCTTGTGACTAAGGTGGACTGGTTGCTGTAGAATTGACTCCACCTGTTACTCAGCTGTAGTTTTACACCCAATAATTGAGATGTTCAAGATTTGTCATGTGCTTCATGAGATATTTTGCAAACAGACAAAAAGCACTGACTCCAAGAATACCAACGCTAAATACTGTACTGAATGAACCGAGCCCTCCCACCTCTTTCCTGAGGGCAGTTTCTGAGGGACGTTTCTCTTCTTAATGAGTTTGTCCATGGAGGTGGAGGAGCTGCTCTGCCTGGAGCTGTGGTGCTTGAACAAACTTGGACACTTTTTATCCAAAGACTGCTCTCTCCTGAAAGGAAATGAAAGAATTAACATAAAAACTCCCTGATGCGCCCAGATTTGAATTGTAGATCTATGTAGCTCTGTTTCCAAACGTGTTGTGGTGAAGACATGTGTACCTCTGCAGATCTTTCTCCTTGAGCTCCAGCTGCAGCATCACAGCACTGAGCTCCATGTAAAGGTTATTAGCCCTCTCCAGTTTTCTCTCATAGTGCTCACGGATGTCCAAAGCATGCCTGAAAATAAAAAGAAGAGGATCGAGTTAAGAGAGCATCCAGATCCTCTTCAACAGACGCATCAGGGGCAGCAGGAAGTGGGACGGAGGGAAGGGACTCCATCAGGCCAGGTGCCAACAACTGGACTGATTTTGCCTTTACATTGGATCAAATCCATGAGGCGAGCAAACCTGAGCTCCTCTCTGCGCCGGTTGATCAGTTCCTCGTCAAGTCGGTGGAGACAAGTGCCCTCGGATTTAATCTTCTCAAAGTGCTGTTTCACCTCCTCTCTCCATTCAGCCTGATGAGAGCAGAGTTCTGTTAACCTGCTCTGTCCGACAGGAGCAGACATTAAAGCATTTAATTGAACCGTTTACCCTGTGTGGGTGTGCGTGCGTGTGATTGTGTGTCTGTTTGTGTTTCTTTACAGTGGCATGCAAAGCTAATTGTGATGAAGCTCTTGTTCAAAAAAGTAAGATTAACGTGGCATGCAAACTGGTTTCACTTTTGTCTTTCATGGTGTAAAACTTAAAAAGAAAAAGCAGAAGTTTGAGCACCCTGCATTTGAAAATAACATTTAATAACATTTAAAGTGAAGCATCCTTGAACAAAAAAGTAGCCGTCACATCAAGACATTAATGTTAATGTTAACCAATCTCACCTACACTAATTTATTTATGAGTAATATCCACTGAAATTTACTATAACTAGACAGAGGGCTGGAAGCTGGAAGTTGAAGCCTCCATAAACAAGCGCCCCCTAGTGTGTGGTTCGTTGCAAGACATTTTTTTTATCTCTTTCTCCATGTTTTCAAATATGACAGGTCTTTGTTCAGCCTTTGGCTCAAAAACTACAAGATGGCAGCTCCGAAAAAAAAGGACGTTTGGCTTCAGTTTGAAAACGGGGAAGCTGAGATCATCTATCTTTGGAAACATTAATGTTTTATCAAAGATAATCATGCCGATGTTAGTTAGCTTCTCTTGAAGTTTTATTTGTGTGGATTTTTTAAACCAAATTACTAGGCATGTAACGAGATCTCGTTGTACGAGATCTCGCGATATTAAACTCCCGCGATATCTCTCGTTGAGAGGTAACGTTGTCTCGCGAGACGCTAATGCTAGCGCTAGCAGAGCCCCTAGCAAGTCAGCGTCACGGACAGCATGGCTTCGCCGGATGAAGTTGCTATAGAAGACGCCCCAACTACTGATGGAGGGTCCCGGTGCCGCAGACGCCTCTACATTGATGGAGGGTCCCGGCGCTGCCGACGCTGCCCCGAATGTAAAGACACACGTGTAAACACCGGTGTGACCGGTGTTGCCAGATAGAGTCCCACCCACCCAAAGCACTCTTTACCCGCAAAAGTCAGAAGGAAAATCGCGGTGAACCGCCCAATCTGGCAACACTGGTGAGTGACGGCTGCAGATTCAGCGCTGATGCGGATATTTATGTTCAATTTTTGGAAAGTCCTGCGTGAATATCTATTTTTTTTAACAAAGTTGAACGTTCTAAGGTCTAAGGAGATTCAATCAGTAAAATGAAGACATCAGTTGGGTTTGTAATACATGTTAAAACAGAATAAAAGCCTTTTTGCGGCATAAAACCGATCTTTGAAGTTTTCTTGAACTAATATTAAAATCTCGTCTCGTTCTCGCGAGCTCTGTAATTTGTCTCGTCTCGTGAGTTTTGTGTATCATTACACCCCTACAAATTACAGGTAGTCCCCGACTTACGAGCGAGTTCCGTTCCTACGACTGTCTCGTAACACGAAATCTCGTACGTCGGAACACGAAACGTGTTCTCGTAAGTCCGGATTTTCAGTCGTAAGTCGGAAAATTTATGCTAGCGCTACCACAAACACTCGTTTTTCATCACAAATGTTCATACTAGTTCATAAACATGCTCAGAAACTTGTTTCCAAACGGTTAGCTAACACACTTTCATCTAAAAACGCTTAAAAGTACTGTATTTTTTGTATGTTCGTTACAAATTTACTGCACGTTCGCCAGCTCGTAAGTCCGGAACCTCGTAAGTAAGAGTGCTCGTAAGTCGGGGACTACCTGTATTCTATTTTTGTGAGATTATCAAACTGTCTTGCAATAGCAGCTTTTCTAAACTTTCCTCAGACCTTTGAACACGCTTAGTTCATGCATAGCCGTTGGACTTCATGAAGTTCTCCAACTTCCACAGTGTTTATTTAAAGCTGAATTTTGACACAACTTCACCACCATTCTGTCCTTGTCTTTTGCAGTAAAAGAAGGTTTTGGTGTGTCACTTTTAGCTTTTAGTTAGTCCTATGCTACTTTTCCATAGGGTTTTGCTTTGCTTAGCTTTTAGCCAGTGCTTTATTTAGCTTTTAGCTAATGTTTTTTTTTTTTTTTTTGCGTTAACAACTTAGCTTCAGCTTTTTCACCATCATTTTAGCAAAGTCAAAGAAACTGTCGGGATTTATCTGCATCACAAACTGAAGATGAAAGCTCCCAGGTAACATTTTACCATCTTGTTGCAACGTTCTCCTGCTTTGTGCGTCAGGATCTGTGTTTTTTAGTTATTTTTTTCTGTAGTCTTTTGCATTTATTGTTAGATTTATCTCTTTTTGGTTATCATGATTGTTTTGTGATCTTTGTGTGAAGTTCTGTTCATTTGTGTTGTTCCCAGTGAGAGAATCACTTTCCTCAGTCAGTTCCTGCCCCACCCTCTTACACCTAGACTGCATTGGTGTCACCTGCTTTCAATTTCTCTCTAGTCCATTTACACTCTGATCTTTCTCCTGCTCAGCAGTCAGTCATTGTGTGCTTCATGTCCTGTCTGGTTTCATCTGTGTCTCCTTCTGGTTTCATTTAGGTTTTTTGTAGCTGTAGCCGCCATGCCAAGCACTTTTACTTTCTTTAATGAATCTGGTTTTATTCAAGCGCCTCGGGATTTGTCTGCATTATTTGGCCCTGCTACACAAAACCCAACACTGTGAGTGCGGAGTGTTTTCATTTACAGACTTATGTAACCCAGACAATCATTTTAGGTCTAAAAACTCCTAAGTTAAATATGTTGTAAATATAGCTACAATTGTATTTCATTTATTTATGTTGTAATATGCTTTAACACTGTTTAAAATACACAAGTGTAAGTTAAAAGCAAGAAAGCATAACATTTTGTTGCTTGTATTTTATTTCTGCTTTATTGTGAAAAGCCAAAAGGAAGTGTGAGCAGTCAGGGTTTTGAACTTGATGAAAGCCAAGCACACCAGAGTTGACAGGTGTGCTGCATTTTGGACTAATTAAATAAGTTTCCTGGTTGCTAACACAGTGATTGTCAGTGGAGACCTGTTTGATGGTTTTTGGGACTACAAGGGACAATTTCAGCTTGAAGTGTGTCCTACAGTGCTGTGTTTTTGCACTTTGAGGCAGTTTAACATTAAACATTTAGCATTCACTAGTTCAGTGAATGCTGCACAGTAAACCTAGTGTAGCTTGTTCAGCTTGCTGGGGAGACTGCATCTTCATCATTCCGGCCTGGAGGTGAAGATTGGTCAGAACTGGAGTGTTTATGGACTGCCAGAAGAGTTCCTCTGGATTACATTGCTCATTGAAGTTAAACCTGGACCTGCAGACAGCTGATTGCATCACCATCTTGGTTTGGATTTCCTCTTCGCCTGAACTGGGACCAGGGTCTGTAGTGAACTACTAAACCAGGTACTGTTTGGTTTATTTATTTGCTCAATGAGTGAAGCGGCCATTAAGTTTTTGGGCCTCACCGTTCCCAAGCATCGCTCAGGCCTGCAACGTCAATGTTTTAGAGTTAGATAAGCCGGCAGGTGTCTGTGTGTGATTGGTGAGTGGGCCCCTCACTTAGTTGAAGCTTTACAGTGAGTAATCTGCCTACAGATACCGTTTTTGTGTCATATTGTATAAGTTGTTCAATCTTTAAAACATGTTCAGTAAATTGAGTTTATATTTTACTTATGGTTTGGTTATTTATAGTTAAACAGAGTGTGTGTGAGATGACCACAGTGTGTATTAAAAGTTCAGCAATTAAGAGTAGTTAACGTTTAGTCTAATGCTAAATATAAGAATCTAGGAGGCCCTTACCTACAGACAGAGGGTAAAGGTGGGCTACACTTATAAGCATTAAGATCAACCAACTGCTGTTGCATAATGGGACAAAGTTGAGAGTTTATAATGTAAATCCCAGATATTCACTTGACTTTACATGAAATGAAATGTGGAAAATTTCTCTAAGAAGTTAAATAAGCTGTGACACTACAGCAAAGTGTCTCTTAGACTTGAAGAGCTTCTTTATTTGAATACTTTTTGGTGGTTTTGCACCTCTTTTTTCTTCTTAAAAACTAAAATAATGCGCTGTTCGTTTACCATTTTGTTTTTTAGTGATCAGATACTTCAGGAGTCAAACAAGAACTTTCCCTCAAACCTTTTTATAAAATATCCTTTGTTCAGTTTTAGGTCATACAGCAATGATAACCAGAAAGGTAACCATACCTGAGACTTAAAGTATGTTTCCTGTGGGGTGGACAATAAATCAGCGGATGCTATATCCAGATGAAGAAGGATCTGACGAAACGAAGGCCTATTTCTGGGCTTACAGTTCCTGCAAATCCAGATTAGGAAACACAGCTGTGTACACTCACCATGGAAGCAGTGTAAAATCAATAAAGCCTATAAGTTCACTCCTCCTCATGCAACTCCAACACAACTCTCCTCTCATCATCCTAACTGTCCGTTTCCGAGCGCTGCTCACCAGCACTGTCTGAGGAGGATCTTGAAGCCGTCCGGGCAGCTTTCAGGTACGGGCAGCTGCAGGCTGTTGTTTCCAACACCCCAAATGATGGCAGAGGAGTCCACGTCTTTATAAGGAACCTCCCCAGTGAGCATCTCCCACAGCACCACGCCAAAGGACCTTTAGGATGAGTCACAAACATTATTTAACACTGTTCCGTTGGGATAAGATAGACTATTTATATTCCATAATTATATATGTTAAATGTGATGTATATTCATAATGTCACAAAGTTTTGTGAGTGTGTGTTTCTCATATTAGTAAAATACCTCATGAACCATACCATACCATACCAATTTATTTATAGAGCACTTAAAACAGCAACAAGGCCAACCAAAGTGCTGTACAATAGAAACAAAAAGCACAGTGGACAGGAAAACATAAAATAAAAATATAGATATAAAATAGCAACAGAAACTAACTAAAATGGTCAACAATGTATATACAGAGGATCAAAGCAAATCACACCGTGTTAAAGGCAAGAGAATAGAAGTGGGTTTTCAAGCGAGACTTAAAGACTGTGAGTGTGGGAGCCTGCCTGACACTCAGTGGCAACTCATTCCACAGTCTTGGACCTGCAACTGAGAAAGTTCTAACTGTCAGATGTATTTTAATAAATCTCTCAGAACTAAATTATTGGATGAACTTCTACAACTGATTAATATTTGGAGTCAATCCAATTCAAGATGGCCACTAGTGTTGTGTTCAAGACCAAGACCAGAGTGTACCGAGACCGATACAAGACCAAGACTTTTAGGGTCCGAGACCAAGTCGAGACCAAGACCTCAAATTAAAAATTTAAAAAATATATATATATTATTATAAATATTTTTATAAAAGTTACATACTGCAACTTTAAGTTTGCTTTTGAATTAATATATCAGCTTTTATAAATTTTCTAAGTTACATAACAAAGAAATCAGACGTTCAGTGGCCAAACTTCATGTGATTCAACAATATAATTACACAACTGGTAAATTGGAAGAAGTTTCATCACATGCCATGTGTAAAAAATTGAAAGTGGCAAAACACTCTTCATAAGCCCAAACTCAAGACCAAGGATAACCATATAGTTGCATTAGTTACAAATATATTATTTGTGATTTAAATATCCGAATTTCATAATTGATGATATGGCAGACATTTTCTCCCGTGCCCAGACAATCACTTCTCATTTTATTGCCAGTGTTGCCAGATAGAGTTGAGGTTTTCCAGCTCAAAAATCTGTTACAAACTGCCACATCACACAAAAATCTGCCCAATCAATATATTGTTACAGTATATTTACTGTTTAAACATGAACACACATCAATACAAGTCAAGGTAATTTAATAATATGTGGGAAAATGCAACAATCCAACAAAAATCTTCCCAGAGTTCCCAGCAAAATCAGAATTAAAACCACCCAATCTGGCCACACTGGGAGTGACACGTGCGAGTGAAAGGGGTGGGCGTGACAGTGGTAACAAAAAATGTATTTAGCAATGAGTCACATTACCATTTGGATTTGAATCTGTACATTTTACATCCAACAAAAAAAAGATGTTAACAAATAAACTGGACAATATTCTGGCAATTTTGTGATATTTGTACAGTTGTGGTCTGACTGGTCTTGAAATAAAATCCCGAGTCCTCAATGTCTGAGACCGAGACAAGACAGAGACCAAATGCGGTCGAGTCCGAGACAAGACCAAGACCATCTAAAAGTGGTTTTGAGACCGGTCTCAAGACCAAGACTGATCTCGAGTACTACAACACCAATGGCCACCACAGCAAATTGACGTGAGAGGACGCCATAATATTTATAAATCAGTCAATTTTATAGATGATGAGCTAAGTTGCTATTTGGTATGGTAGTAGATTAAAGTTATCACCAATACATACACCGAGTTAACAACTCACACCAGAGATGTTTCAAAAACTTTACCATTATCTATTGGGCTTGGTCTCTGTTAGCAAAATGCATCATGACGATACAAGATACAAGACGAATCTTAAAGGTGCTATGTGTGTCTACGGACCCGAAGGTCGCGGGTTCGCGTCCCGGCCACTACCCAGCTTGGGGTGTCTATGAGTGCACACCTATTTCTCCAGCTCCCCGGGCGCTTTCGGGCTGCTCACTGCACCACCTGGTAGGTGGTTGGGTTAAATGCAGAGACGAATTTCGTCTGTGTATGGGAAACATACGCAGATGACAGGAATAGACATTATTATTATAACTTTCTGTAGAGTGCAGAACTTAGAAAAATTTTCAACAGGCAAAGCATTCTGATCCCTCCCCCTCAGAGCCATATATGGCTCTGAGGGGGAGGCTCTGCTGAGATTCAAATTCAAGCTCTGTTTTTATTGGCTGATTCAAATTCAAGCTCTGTTTTTAATTGGCTGGTTACAAACTCTGTTTTTATTGGCTGTCATTGTCCTGGTCACTCTGTGTTTTTAGTGTTTTTATAAATGCTGATAGAGAAGCAAGGGGACTATAGTTTTTTTCAGAGATTACTTTGTCTAACATCAGTTTGTCAGTAGATAGTGACAGAGTGAAGAAATATGTTAAAAATATATTGTTTGAAAAGTTACAGACTACATTACAATCTTACATACCCCAGCTTTAACAAAACTTTTTGAAAATAGTCAAAGAAGCTGCAGCCACAAGTGCTTCACATTTGAAGTAAATCTAATTTAGACATAGACAACTGACCTTAGAAAACCCTAAAATGGCTACAAATCAGCCTATTTTACAGAAACTGAGCTAAACTCTAGTGTGGTTGAAGCTGACGTGAATTCACAACACATATTCTGAGTGAGTGCTACATGTTGCGTATCATCTTTACTTAAAATTTTGCCATCAACTGTTTGTGTCAGTGTCATTTGTCTGTCAGCAAAATGTCTCGTGAACCACTCAACAGACTTTGAAACTCTGAAAATACAACCAGAGCTGGTTACTGTTGCACCGAGGGACTGAGAGAAACGCAATTTCAATCCTGTGTATGTCCTGTACATATTGCAGTTCTGACAATAAAGTTGACTTTGACTTAACGTTTAGAGCCAACCCAACTCAAGACGGTCACTTTTGAAAACACAAAAAAGGTCATCATCACCAACTTGAAATGCTTACAGGTGGAGCAAAACGTCACAATATGTGAACAACAAGCCGTAACTCAGCTCTAACTCCATCTTATCTGAACAGAAGAACAGATGTCTTCAGTTTGAAACTCTAAAGGAAAAACAGAAAAACGCTCATTGGACTCACCATATGTCCACCTTTTCTGACACAGGCTCGTTGCGAATGACCTCAGGAGCCATCCAGGAAACTGTGCCAGCAAACGACATCTTGGTGCTCTTGTCGATGAGCTCCTTTGACGTGCCGAAGTCAGAAATTTTCACCAAGTCGTCATGCGTGATCAGCATGCTGGAGAGAAAACATAAAGAGTTGGTGCTGAACTTCCAGCTCAGAGAAGAAGAAACCTTCCTCTGACAGCACGCTGAGTCTTACTTTGGAGACTTGAGGTCCCGGTGGATGATTTTGTGGAGGTGTAAGTAGTTCATGCCTCCCGCGATACCCATGGACCATTCAACCAAGAGGGAGGGGGTGATCTTACGGCCCGCCCTCAGCACCTCGTACAGCTGGCCCTGGGCACAGTACTCCATCAAGATGCAGAAACAAGGAGCCTGGGTGCACACACCCCTGAAAGGAAAAACAGCCAGAGAACGGAGCATTGGTGAAGACGAAGGAGTTCAATCAGAGCTAGATGCTGAAGGGTCATCGCAGGAAAACATTTAAACATGTCTCACTTGAATGTGATGATGTTTGGGTGCTTGAGTTTTCGAAGGTGTTTGATCTCCGTCTCCTTGACGTCCCGAACTTTCTTCACAGCCACTTCTTCTCCGTGCAACTTTCCAAGGAAGACGGCCCCCTGCGCCCCGCTGCCCACCCACTGAAGGTCAGAAATCTCCTCAAAAGGAACCTCCCAGGACTCTAAATTCAGAGAAGCAAACAGAACCTATGTTTAAATGTGACACCTTGAAATGTTTCGAAGAGTGATTTTCTTTTAGGAAGCTCAGATGATCACCATCATCGAAACGCTTCCTCAAAATCAACCTGAACTCTTGTCAACAATGGATGGAGAATGACAGTCTTGATACACATCTGGGCACAACTGCATCAAATAACAAACAATTGATTTATTGGCTACAGGGTAAATAGATTGCTAATTTTTTTAGTGCCATGGAAAAGTAATCATCTTGTCACATTATATCCACCAGCTTTAAAGTATTGTACTGGGATTGTATGACAGACCAGGGGTGTCCTAACTTTTTCATGTGCGGGTCAAAATTGTTAAAATGAAATTACTCTTGAGCCACATATATTTGAGTAAGACAAAAACCTGCTTTCTGTGTTGTTTTTAAATTAACAATGTGACCAATATTTTGGAAAAAAGACAAAAGTTTACTTATATTCAAGTCCAATGAGCGCCATTTTCTTTCTAGCTTTCTCAATGTCTGTTTTAAAGGTGAACTATGTAGTTTCTGCAGGCCGCTTGGACTTAGAAATTTTTTCATCAGGTAAAAGCTTTTTCTCCCTCCCCCTCAGAGCCATATATGACTCTGAGGGGGAGCCACAGTCCGTTCTCTGTTGAACTTGAGTTCTGCAGCTCCGCCCCCTGCTGTGTGTCCGCTCGGAGACTTCAATATTATATATAAAACGTTTTAAAAATATAATAAAACCATGGAGCACTTGTCCAACAACACAAAAACCAGCAGAAATCAGCAGAGCTTCACGAAGCAACGTTGGACATGATTTAATTCGCTCGTGACTTCCTCATGTCTGTCAGTCGATGTCTGGTATGTCTGGAATGCTCCGCCCCCACTACATGTCCTGTCTCTGCGCTCCGAAGTTATGTGATTATATGATAATATAATGTCCTAAAAAATATAATAAAACCATGAATCACTCGTCCAACAACACAAAAAGACCCTGCAATCAGCAGAGGTTCACGCAGCCACTTTGGACATGTAATTCGCTCGTGATTTCCTCTTTCTGTCAGTGCAGGTTTGGAATGTCTGGAATGCTCCGCCCACACTACATGTCCTGTCTCTGCGCTGCGAAGTTCTGTGTTTATATGATAATATAACTGTTTAAAAAATATAATAAAACCATGAATCACTCGTCCAACAACACAAAAAGACCCTGCAATCAGCAGAGCTTCACCAGCCACTTTGGACATGATTTAATTCGCTCGTGAGTCGTGACAAATCAATTTCCTCATTCCTGTGAGTGAAGGATGAAGCGATCACTTGACTTTTGGCAAAAAAACAAAATAAAAGTCCAGCTCTGGGATGAAGAAGGGATATTTAATACATTTGTGTCACATACAAAACAGTCCTGCATCGCTTTGCAATCCTTTGAATGAGAACGAGCCGCGGCGCTGAGGCTGGGACAGGCGGGGGCGTGGGTTGGGGCGTGACAAACAACTCTGTTTTTATTGGCTGGTCATTGTCCGGGTCACTCTGTGTTTTTAGTGTTTTTATAAATGCTGATAGAGAAGCAAGGGGACTATAGTTTTTTTCAGAGATTACTTTGTCTAACATCAGTCTGTCAGTAGATAGTGACAGAGTGAAGAAATATGTTAAAAATATATTGTTAGAAAAGTTACAGACTGCATTACAAAGTTACATAGTACAGCTTTAAAGTACTGTACAGGTACGTAACTCAGAATTAAACCAAGGAGCTAATCTTCTCGGATTGATTACTTTCTTTTTCAGCGGAGTAGCTTTATCAAGTAAACAAGAAAGTTCATACTCAATAATCCAGGTATCAAATCTGATCATTCTCAATCAAGTCATCTGGACAGTTTCTTTTAGTAGAGAAGTTTCACCCTCAGTCCAGAGGGCCTCCTCAGTCAGAGTAGTCCAGCACACTGATGTTCTCCCACCAAGCCGTAAACAACTTATGTGGACCAACCAGTTTGCTGGAGCCTAGATGGTTTCTGGGGGCCGTCCTGTCCCTCGTCGACTCCTCCCAGGCAGGCAGCCACAGTCAAAGTGGTTCAAAACAAGAAAGTTCATACTCAATAATCCAGGTATCAAATCTGATAATTCTCAATCAAGTCATCTGGACAGTTTCTTTTATTGGATTATTGAGTATGAACTTTCTTGTTTTGAACCACTTTGGCTGTGGCTGCCTGCCTGGGAGGAGTCGACGAGGGGCAGGACGGCCCCCAGAAACCATCTAGGCTCCAGCAAACTGGTTGGTCCACATAAGTTGTTTACGGCTTGGTGGGAGAACATCAGTGTGCTGGACTACTCTGACTGAGGAAGCCCTCTGGACTGAGGGTGAAACGTCTCTACTAAAAGAAACTGTCCAGATGACTTGATTGAGAATTATCAGATTTATCAAGTAAAGTTTCCAAAGAAGTTGTAAAATTATCAACCAGATGATCTAAGTCACTGCTCTCTGATGTATTACTCTGCAAGACAGAGGGAAACGATGGAAAATAATCTTTAAATTTGGTGGCAGTGTTTTCTGATGAGCACCTGCTAAGATGAAATTTACTTTCAGTTACTGTGTAGTCATCCATCCATCCATCCATTATCTTTTACCCGCTTCTTCCATTTTGGGTCACGGGGGTCGCCGGTACCCATGTCCAGCAATCACAGTGCGAGGGGCAGGGTACATCCTGGACAGGTCTCCAGTCCATCACAGAGACACATAGAGACAAACAATCATTCAATCTCTCACTCACACCTAGAGACAATTTAGAGTTACCAATCAGTCTAAAATGCATGTTTTTGGTCTGTGGGAGGAAACCGGAGTACCCGGAAGAAACCCACACATGCACGGAGAGAACATGCAACAGAGAAGTTCCGAGAAGAGTGTTCAGGTTTAAGCGAGGTGAAGGGCAATAAGAAAGTAGGAGCGTCCGCGTCTTAAATACCCAGAGGGTGGGGACTCTGGCGTGACGCTGACGCGCCGGCCGTAAAGGCGCGAGTGTATTCCTTCAGGTAATCGCACGGAGCGCAATTTCCCATAGCAATTATGTTGCACCGAGTGACTGACTGATAAGGGAACCACGCATACACAGAGAGAACATGCAAACTCCAACCAGAAAGGCCCCCGGACCGGGATTTGAACTGGCAACCTTCTCGCTGAGAGGCAGCAGCTCTACCAGTTGCACCACCATGCTGCCTACTGTGTAGTCATTTAATGTAAATTCAAAATGGAGTTTGGCAGAACTGCAAACCTACAAAGGCATGACTGTCTACATAAACTGACAGGTGGTTCAAAGAGAGCTTTCATCTGAGAAGCAACCAAGATGCCCCATAATATTTTTGTAGGAGCTACAGAAATCCACAGCTCAGGTGGGACAACCTGTCTACAGGACAGCTGTTAGTCGAGGACTCCACAAACCTACGCTTTACGGAGGAGTGGCAAGAAGAAAACCTTTGTTGAAAGAAGACCTGAAATAGTTCTGTTTACAGCTCATAGGAAACACAGCAAACGTGAAAATGCTGTTCTGGTCAGATCAGAACAAAGCGGAACTTTTTGGCCTGGATACAAAGCTCTATGTGTGGAAGAAAACTAACACTGCACATCATCTTGAACACACCACACGTGCAGTGAAACATGGCGGTGGCAACATCATGCTGTGGGGATGTTTTTCCCAGCAGAGACATGGAAACTGGTCAGAGTGAATGGAGCTCAGCAGAGGCCAAACAATGATGAAAGCCTGTTAGAGCCTCTAAAAAAAAAGTGAACGTCAGAGGTTCACCTAGGCAACAACCCAAAACATCCAGCCAGGACCACAGAGAAATGGGTCAGAGCAAACGGCTCAGTCAAAATCCAGATCTTTGTGTCAAGTCTTCAAAAGTGCTGATAACAGAAGCTCTCCCTCTGAGCTTTGAGATATTTTGCAAAGATGAATGGACAAAGTTTCTGTCCAGATTG
>JBBPBX010017979.1:26653-41204 GCA_038048925.1 Garcialebias charrua
TGGATACAAATGTACACCACGCTTTTCAGCTTTTCCACGTTTTGTCAACCCTGTATCATTTGTCTTCCACTTCACAACTATATGCTCCTTTGTGTTAGTCTAACGTTTGTTGTTGTAATGTGACAAAATGTGGAGAAGTTCAAGTATGAATGCTTTTTCAAGGTGGCGTATATCCATTAAAAATAAACAAATAAACAGCAATCCACTCAGATCTGTCTGTCATGTGTCACACTGACATCGCTGAAATGACTGAAGATGGTCACTAAAGTCGGGCAGAGTAATAGAGACACGCATATCAATTCTTCATGAGGTCCACTGGAGGATCGAGGTCTCTTTGGAACAGCTGCAGAGGCACATGCCCCCCCCAACAACCTGAGCAGCTGTGAAAACTCAGTAACAGATGACGTCGGTTGAGCTGGCCCAAAAATACAGGCATGCTGCCAGGAGAGCAAGATATCACTCAGGATGGACATCTGGATTTTATACATAATGATTCTCAAGAGGTGTCCATCATCTGCCACTATAATACTCCACATTTTACTTCACAACAATCACCTCACAGGCAGAGCTGCTCATCAAATAAAACTTAATGAGAAAGTCATCAAAGGGCTTTAGATAAAATGAGTTCTTGAAGGCTTAAACAGCAGTCCATCAGCGAAAAACTGCCTGAGGTCATCTGACTGATGTTGTCAGTGTTTCAGGTAGGACAGAACCCAGTTTTGCAGGCAGGATTCGAGGATTATAAAAATAAATACTTTTAATAACAAATTAAATAGGGCTGACGTGGCAGCAAAACTTACTCTAACAGGGATCAAGAATCAGGACAGACAGGACAGGATAGACCCAACGACGACACAACAAAGGACAAGACTCACAGACAAACTATATATACACAGACAAGACAGGACGTGATTACAAACACCTGGGAACACAAGGAGGAAATAAATCTAAATAATTGAAACACAAGGGTGCACAGACAAGTGATGCCCACTAGATGGTGCCATCCATACAGTACCCCCCTCAAAGACGCCCCCTGGCGTCCCCAAGAACCCCCTCCAAAAGACCAGGACGGGCGGAGGGAGGAACTGCAAGGATGGTGGGCCCAAACAAAGACACACAAGGACAAAAAACAAAACCGACAGGACAAGGCCTGGGATTAACTAAACACATGGGGAAACAGAAATGTTCAGACAGCCAGGAGACCGTCCCAAGGCAGAGGCTGGTCAGGCTGGCGTCCATCAGGCAGAGGCTGGCCCGGCCGCCCGTGATGCTGGAGCGCGTTGGACGGGCAGCCGTGAGGCCGTCCATCAAGCAGAGGCTGGTCAGGCATGCAGCCGGGATGCGGTCCAATAGGCTGAAGCATGTCGGGCGGGCGGCCGGGATGCCGTCCAACAGGCTGAAGCACATTGGGCAGGCAGCCGGGACACCGTCCATTGGAGGTCCAAGACGAGGAGACGTCAGGTAGCGAGTCCGGCATGTGGTCAGCAGGTAACGAGTCAGGCGAAGAGACGTCCGACGAAGAGTCATCCGGCGAAGAGTCATCCGACGAAGAGTCATCCAGCGAAGAGTCATCCTGCGGTCTGTAGGCAGCGAGTCCGGCGTGTTGTTGTCTGCTGGCGCCAAGACCAGAGGAGCCAGATCAGGCGGCGAGACCAGAGGAGCCGGATCAGGCGGCGAGACCAGAGGAGCCTGACCAGGCGGTATGGAACCCTCAGCAGGCTGTGAACCAGCTGTAGCTTCTGGTATTACTGCAGGTTCTGGGCTGGACGCGGCTGGACAGGCTGGACTGGTGGATGCTGGGCAGACTGGATTATTGGTGACTGGACTGACTGGATCCTTGTACTATGTAAAACACACAGAGTCTGTAGGCGGTGGAAAAACTACGGGGTCTGTGGTAGGCCGGGGGGCAACCACAGGGGCTACAGCTGTGAGGATCGGGACAGGTTTGAAAACAGGGGGGTGAATCTTTAGTGGAGGACTGGGACGGACAGCATATGGTGGGAGGAGCGGCTCCAACCAGCGCTTCTCCAGTACCTCGTCCAGAAAGTCCTCCATACCAGGAGAGTCAATAAGTCCAGGAAGGCAATGATATTCGTCTAACATAGCTCTTGTGGCCACCCATCTCTCCCACAGATTATGGGAGGTGGCCGAGTCCACATACCTCCGGACGGTGTCACAGAGTTTAAATTAATCTTTGTCAGAGAGTCTGGATAAAAACTGATTGCCTGCTGGGTTCATAGTTTGGTCGTGTCGTACTGTCAGGGTTTCAGGCAGGACAGAACCCAGTTTAGCAGGCAACAGTCAAGACTTGAGGATTATGAAAATAAATACTTTTTAATAACAAATTAAAGAGGGCTGACGTGGCAGCAAAACTTACTCTAACAGGGATCAGGAATCAGGATAGACTGGCAGGATCAGACAGGACAGGATAGACCCAATGACAACATGACAAAGGACAAGACTCACAGACAAACTATATACACACAGACAAGACAGGACATGATTACAAACACCTGGGAACACAACGAGGAAATCAAAATAAAGAATTGAATCCCTATTTTTGATACTTTGTTTAAAAATTAAAAATAAAAAAAGGTGAAAAAAGAAAATTCTGTATTTCTCTCTTAAGTTTTTCTATTGTTTATTGTTTAAAGGTGGGGTGTGCAGTTTCTTGAACACTCTGGGACTTAGAAATATTTTCAGCGCAGAAAAGCATTCTGCTCCCTCCCCTCAGAGCTATATATGGCTCAGAGGGGGAGCCGCAGTCCGTTCTCTGTTGAACTTGGGATCCGCCCCCTGCTGTGTGTCTGCTGGAGCGCTGCAAAGTTCTGTGATTATATGTTATAAAAACCTTTTAAAAATATTATAAAACCATGGAGCACTTGTCCAACAACAGAAAATCCAGCAGAAATCAGCAGAGGTTCACGAAGCAACGTTTGGACATGATTAATTCGCTCGTGACTTCCTCATGTCTGTCAGCGTTCCTCATTCCTGTGAGTGGAGGATGAAGCGATCACTTGACTTTTTGCAAAAAAACAAAATAAAAGTCCAGCTCTGTGATGAAGAAGGGATATTTAATAAATTTGTGTCACATACAAAACAGTCCTGCATCGCTTTGCAATCCTTTGAATGAGAACGAGCCGCAACGCTGAGGCTGTGAGTGACAGGCGGGGGCGTGGGTTGGGGAGTGACAAACAACTCTGTTTTGATTGGCTGGTCATTGTCCTGGTCACTCTGTGTTTTCAGTGTTTTTATAAATGCTGATAGAGAAGCAAGGGAACTATAGTTTTTTTCAGAGATTACTTGGTCTAACATCAGTTTGTCAGTAGATAGTGACAGAGTGAAGAAATATGTTAAAAATATATTGTTTGAAAAGTTACAGACTACATTACAATCTTACATACCCCACCTTTAAGGAAATTCTACCATTGCTGTTCATCATTCTTTAGTTTGTAGCAGGTCACTCTTTGAAAATGAGTCCACGAGGCTCAATGAGATTTACCTGACTAAATAAAGGTTGAATGAATGAATGAATCCTTACAAGTGTTAGATGAAAACCAACAAATACTTTAATGAGCTTAATAGAACTGTCTAAGATACTGTAGGGATACAGCACCTCATGTCCGTTACTGGATTTAAACCTCTTCACATCTCTCTGAAAGAGTGTTACACTTTTCTTGAGCTCTCAAGGAGACAAGTGGACACTATTTTTGTTACATTTATTTTGAATTAAGAGACACAAATCAATCAGAAAAGACTTCCTTTTAATTTGTGTTAATTCAGAATTGATCAACAGTATATTTTTGTCATTTAATGATGATCTGTTATTAACATGAGTGTTACTCTCATGCTGGGTTATTATGCAGTACGAGGATGCTTGAAAGTTATGGCACAGTTCAGGGTAAAACTTTTAACTTCCTTCTCTGCTTTGTCTGTGAATTAGCCATAATATTCTCTGTACTAACAAGCTCCATCTGGCCACTGTTCTAAACACAATATGTAAGTGTCCTTCAGAGTTTTCAAACTCTGGGAACTGCTAAGTAAATCCTTTAATTTTGTTAAAACAGCCAATAACCATTCAGGAAGTGGGCAGATTCCGCCCTCCATATAAAACTCTTACTTCCCGTTTTGGCTTCAGTGTGAAAAGGGAGAACTAAACTGAACAACTTGGTTCTTCTCTGGAAACTGGTTTGAACGTTATGGTCAAATGTCAATTAGACCTACGTTATCAGCCAGAGTTACAGCAGAGCATTGCTGTAACTCACTCATTTCTGTTTTGAAATAATTTGTTTTCTGAATGTTTTATTTTGAAACCCAGTCAGGACGTTGGCCTTGTTTCTTGCCGGGAGAGGCGAGTTTCACGTATCGTTGAATCAGCACACACGCGCTGAAGTTCAACTGGACGGCTACTGGACCAAACAATCCGTTAAGTGTCCAGCTACTTCTCAGCTCTTATCTCCAGAGACGTATCGTCACTAGGTAAAGAGTCGTTGATGTTTGCTGAGTGTGCGGGAAGCCCAGCTGTAACTCGTTTGGGGAAAAGTGTCACCCTGTTGCATTTCAAAATAATTAACTTCTGTTAAACTTAGCTTTCATTCCATTTCTTCCTCCTTATTCTTATTTTTCCTAAGCCAGTAAACTTTTAAGTAAATGGGCCAGCAGGAAGTTTAAACCTAACTTGTCTGTTTGTTTCAATTTGAATTATTGTCTACAGTAGTCATTAAATCAGAGCTAATCTCGATACAAATGTTTAATGTACTTTTATGATTTTCTCAATAAAAGATTCATCTTCTGGTGGATAAACATAAGTTGACGTCTCTCGTGAAATTACATTTTGTCTAGTCACGTTTAAAAAATTTAATCCGGAAAAAGGGTGAACTCGTGAATATTGATGATAAGTTTGTGCAGATAAAATCTGCTCGAATCTTTCATCTGGAATATTGAACTAATCAGCAAACTGACTAGTATTATATCCCTTACAATTGATGGCACCACACAATGTTTAATTACAATTGATGACTCGTATGTGTTTAATTACAATTACGTGTTTATTACAGAAATATACTAAGACCCCAAAGGTGGGCGCCAGACCGCTAGGGAGCGCTAAAGCGCTAATCCGCTTTTAGCGGACCTAAACAATTTGTTAGCTTTACAGCGGATTGACTAAATTTTATAATTCATAAGCGGATTTGCACTATTTTTATTTAAAATGCAGTACAGCTAATACCTAATTATCTATCAGTAAAAATGAAAAAAACTTATTTACGGGCTCTTCAATCAACCGGACGACTGCTGTCGGATGTGGTCCGTGACAAAAAAGCGTCCCCCTCAGTCTCTTGGCTAGAGAGTTAGCAGTTAGCAGCCAGTGTGTTACTCTGCAGCCTTATTGCTTGTTTTCGAAGAGTCAGACGAAGAGTTTTTAACATGGAGGGTGAACTTATGGATGTTTCTCAGCGGCCTACGCGACGCGTCTGGATTTAAAAAAGTAGTTCGCCATTTGCCCTCTCTTCAAAATGGCGGTGGCCACAGAAGCTAAGGACTTTCCAAGAAAACACGGTAAAAACAATTATTTCTTTGCTGAGAAAAAATATATTTCATAGCTGACGTTATAGCACAAGTTCTTCTGAGCTTGAGAGTTTCACGAAATGGTCAAATCTGCTGGATTTAAAAAAGTAGTTCGCCATTAGCACTGTTCAAAATGGCGTCCGCTACAGCCACCACAGAAGTTAAGGACTTTCCAAGAAAACATGGTAAAAACAAATATTTCTTTGCTGAGAAAAAAATTATTTCATAGCTGACGTTATAGCACAAGTTCTTCTGAGCTTGAGAGTTTCACGAAATGGTAAAATCTGCTGGATTAAAAAAAGTAGTTCGCCATTAGCACTGTTCAAAATGGCGTCTGCGACAGCCACAGAGGTTAAGAACATAAAATAGCTGACAGGGCAGCAAACTTACATACTCAGGGAATCACAAGGAACTCAGGAGACAGAGGCAACAGGAGACAATGCCAGGACAACGATAAACACAGAGATACAGACTTATATACAGGTACATGAACACATAGCATGACAATCACAAAGACCTGGACAACAAAATGGAGGAGATAAGCAAGACAATTAACAGAGAGACCAGGGAGTGTAGGGATGGGGACCCACCACCTGAGAGCAACATGCTTACAACTGTTATCTTGAAGTTCTAGGGTGTAGAGAGCCACAGAAACGGTTATGGTAGGCCGGATTTGGCCCACGGGCCTTGAGTTTGACACATGCGATCTAGTGGTACTAAAAGTAACAAAAGAAGAAAAAAAAAAACAGCCAAATATGTCAGCAGTTTAGCTAACAGACTTTGGAATGGGTACATTTTGTCCTTGTCAAACCTGTTGAAGAGAACCAAACTAAATACTCTGAAACTCAAACAACTTACTGTATAACAGTTCATGCACCGCTAGTTGGCAATGTAGTGCAAATATTGCATAACCTGCTGGCTACCAATTGTTGGATTTAAATAGCGGTTTAGAATTAGCTTCCCCTAATTTTCATAAGACATTAGTGCCTTTGAAATTGCAGACCTAAATAAATTAATAAGTGCTTTAGAAATAGCGGAACTAAATTTTTGATTAGCGCTGCCCATCACTGTAAAACCCCATTAAAGATTGATCTCTCTAAAGTACCCACCACTTATCAGGATTTAGCTCCAGTTTTCAGCAAACAACATACTTTGATTTACCTCCTCACTGACCTTGATTGTGCTATTGATCTCCTTTCATGTG
The DNA here is from genome assembly GCA_038048925.1 of Garcialebias charrua. Classification (NCBI taxonomy): domain Eukaryota; kingdom Metazoa; phylum Chordata; class Actinopteri; order Cyprinodontiformes; family Rivulidae; genus Garcialebias; species Garcialebias charrua. The sequence continues at coordinate 33,423 of JBBPBX010017979.1, forward strand.
CCCCCTGCCTACCATCAGACTGCACAACCTCTCTGGCCCCAAGAAGGAGACCATGCAGAATTGTATTGAATAATTTCTTGCCTCTAGGTTAATCACTCCCTTAACATCTCCTGTGGAGACAGGATTTTTCTTTGTAGCCAAGAAGGACAAAACATTGAGATGTTATTTTAGTAGCGCATGAGACTGTTTGGAAGTCAAACCGAAACAATTTAAATCTAGCAGATTAGACCATTTCGTGAATTTATTAAGGAACTGTTAAGCTCAGGAACCCTTGTGCTAAAATGTCAGCTAAGAAATATATATTTTCTCCGCAAAGAAATAATAGTTTTTACCGTGTTTTCTTGTAAATTCCTTTGTGCCGGCTCGCTTCTGTGGCAGCCATTTTAAGCAGGGCAAATGAGCCGCTGACGCGTCGCGTAGCGGTGACGCATAATAGATGCATGTTATGCGCCGAAGCGTGTTATTTACGGATTTTTCCAATATATTGACAATAATTGGACAAAGCGTGTTATACACAGGAGCGTGTTATAATCCGACGAATACGGTAAATGGCGAAGTGACAAGTTTATGGACTTTTCCACTTCATTAGACATATTTGGACTGATGCGACTTATAGGGTGGTGCAACGTGTACGGCGGAAAATACGGTACAACCCAGCATGCACTCACATGTGCAGAGGCACCAGCATCACATGACCCTGCATAGAATCTGTGGCAGACCCTGTGGCAGACAGTCTCTTTTAACGGCCAACAAAAAAAGAGCTGAAAAGCTTCAGACACATAAAACTGGGTCCTAAATTCCAGTCTGTTGCTTTCACAAACTTTAACCCTTTCAATTAATTAATTGTGACTGATCAGTTTGGTTTATTGAATTGTACCGCCCAGTCTGTTGAAGAGAAGTAAAGGCAGAATTTTCACTTTTAATTTCAGTCAGAGGGTCACTGAGTGTAATGCTGTTTTCTTATTATTTTTCATACTGTGTAGTTTTTTTTCCCTCTTTACAAAATAACATTTTTCTACATATCCCAAGTTATTTTCTTGTACATGCACAAACTTAAAAATATTCAGGCATTTCATTTCACTTGACTTACAACCACACATTCTGACTAACAAGCACAGAAGCTGCACAAGCTCATGCGAGTCTTGTTGCTGGTTTAAACAACCATGGAACCACAGCTCCTCTCCTTCCTTTTGCTAATAAGACTATTAGGCAGAAACATCTGCCAGAAGATCATCTTAATGATTTTGCAATCACCTGAAGAGTCATCAGTGTGGCAGGATAATTACAGTGTCGGCTCTGCTTGAGGAAAATAAAATCCCAGGCAGGAAAGTGGGATATAAAAAAAAATTAACAACCATAGTAAAAAACAATTTTTTGTCACAGTGTAGCTACCATCTATTAAAAGAAGGTTCTAAAATATGTTGTATAATTAGATAATTAAATAACAAGCGAGTGACTGAGTCTGATACGTCACAAATAATCCCAAGCTGCTGCTGCCATGGGAGCTGAAAGGAAAACAGAAACATAAGCTGTATAAACATAACATCACTGCGGGAACCTGTGAAAATGTCTTCACAGACTTGATTATGTAGACCTTTTTATCACGCAGGAAAATGAGGATCAAACCGCACACCTGTGGCAGTCCTCATTCATGCTTTTTACTCTGCTCTTTACCTGGTACCTGGATCCCACAATGGAACGTCATCTCATGAAATAACGTAAAAATCAGATGCAAATTGCAAAACAAGGTTTTTGTGGATGTGCCTTGACCACGTACGTTGGAATTAAGGTCAGATCAACTCTTGTTTTTCTCGTTTTTCTGTTTCCAGACAGATTTGTGTACGTATCATTAATGGGATTGTCTTGTATTGTGTTTCTTTTGTAAAAAAAATGAACAAATTTAATAAACATTTGTGATCATGGAAGGCAAAACTATGTTGATAACAGATTATGTTGCTCTTCTCAAAACGGGGACATCATAAACTCCTTTTCATTCTGTGAGCATTGTCTACCATCATAGGAGATGAGATCAAAAAAAGGCGTTCAATACAAGATCAACTGGACTTTATTAGAATTGATAGAATTGATCAAGTCCGCTGGATAGAGGTCGAAACGTCTTCTGTAACAAATAAAGTCCAGTTGATCTTGTATTGAACGCCTTTTTTATTTTATCATGTCCTGGACGACTGAGAATCTTCACCAGCACATAGGAGATGAGAGTTGCCTCATCATATGAGTCATTTACTTTGAACAGTTGGTCAGTAACCATTTTTTTATACTGTTGAGCCCCTCTCAAATTATATCACAATATGATTTGTGATAAACTATACTTACTATACTTATTGTATACTATACTTAGTATCTGCCTAAATAGGTATATTGTCTTATAAACACATGTAATTTAGAGCATTGTAAATAATTCTTATATTTATAACCTGTATAAAGGTTGAATGAACTTATCAATACGTAGAATAAAGTAGCAACAGACATTTTGTCATGATTAATGCATCACAAAACAAATAATTTAAACAACAAATACAACATATCACCACAGGATGTTTTATATATTTTTATAGGCTCATACTGTTACAGTATAAAGGCCTACTTGTTTTTTTTTTTTTTTTTTTTTCAAGCAGAATATGCAAGCTGCTAACTTTGAGTTCAAGACCCGATCCAAAGGTGTGCTTGTACCGCACACAAAAGAAAACGGGTGTTATGTTTCTGCTGTTTTTGTAAATCACCGGCTGTCTACAATATCCGGTCAGTTCTGGTCCTTCTCGTTCTCGTTCCACTGTGGGTCACATTGCCTCTGCCACAGCAATAACAGACGGTCCAGCATGAACTTTTTCAGGTGTAGCTCTCCGTGCTTCCTTTTCTGTGAGGGTAACAAAAATAGTGGCTTGTTTTAAAAATATATAATGTATATACTTGGGCTGACAATATTCTATAAATCTTTATAACATAATTGGCTATGACTACATGGTTTTCACTGATATCCACCACGCTTCCTACAGTCTGCCTCCCCCTTTTTATACAGCACATGTTACTACAGAGAAAGTACACCCCATGGGATGGGCAGCAGAAGTGTTTTACAGGAAGTAAACTCTTCATACCAACATACAGAAACTGCAGATTGAACTGAGTTGTACTTGGATTAGATTAAATATCCATCAGTTTTCAAGAATGGTATTCAACACAATTTCTTTTGCGCAGTAGCTGGGTGGTCAGTACTATGCTCTTGTACTGTATTTTTCGGAGTATAGGTCGCACCCGAGTATAGGTTGCACCATCCAATTATTGCCAAAGAATTGGAAAAATCCATATATAGGTCGCACCTGAGTATAGGTCGCACCTACGTCAAAATGTGGACCGTGTTTAGCTCTGCTGCAAATGTCTCTTCCACAGGAGCGCACAGCAAGGCTTTTAAGAAGATTAACACTTAAAAACAATTAATTGTTTGATAAAAAATTATAGCAAATATGTGTCTGAGCTGAACTTTTCTTTAATAAATGAATAATTTTAGCAGGATAAACACCTAAAATATATTTGTTAGCTGACATTATTGTAAGAGTGTGTCTCAGTTTAATTTTTGTTAATAAATGATTACAAATCAGCTTATTTTATAAAAATCCATATATAGGTCGCACCTGAGTATAGGTCGCAGGCCATGAAAAAATGATAAAAAGGTGCGACCTATACTCCGAAAAATACGGTAATCTTAAGGCTGCAGGTTTGAGCTCAGGCTGTGTCAGAGAGGGCATGAGATGTGAAATGATTGCCAAATCTGTTGTGCAAGTTTGCGCAAGTGCCCGGCATACTCCATCCAAAGTGTGTGTGCAGGGCTCTTTACTGTGGCAACTCCCGCAGAGGGGAGCAGCTGAAAGAAAACCAACAACATTCAAAGCTTCAAAGTTCATGCTTAATATTCCAAGTAAAATATCCAACAACGTTAAGTCAGGTCCTCTGGTCATTTCTTTTTTTGTTTAAACATTTTGTCTTTCATCCAAAAGACTTCATCAGTCCGAGGAGCCACAACAATCCCAGTCCTAAAAGCATCTCCCTTTATGTATATAGGTGGATCTGCGGTGGAGGTGGTCTCCAGCTACAAGTACCTGGGTGTACACTTGAACGATAACCTCAGCTGGAGCAATAACACCACCAGCCTGATCAAGAAAGGTCATCAGAGACTCTACTTCCTCAGACGGCTGAGACGAGCCGGTCTGAGAAGCTCAGTCCTCACCTCGTTCTACAGGTGTGCAGTGGAGAGCGTCCTGTGCTCCAGCATCAACGTGTGGCATGGAGGCTGCACAGTTGCAGAGAGGAAAGCTCTACAAAGAGTGGTGAAGGCTGCACAGAAGTCTGTGGGAGTCAGTCTCCCCACCATCACAGACATCTACACCTCCAGATGCAGAAAAAGAGCCACCTGCATCATGAAAGACCTCACTCACCCAGCACACTCACTCTTTGCACCACTCCCCTCGGGACGGAGGTTGAGGAGCATCAAATGTAGAACCACTAGACTGAGGAACAGCTTCTACCCTGAGGCTGTCAGACTCATGAATAAATAAATAATAAGAATAAACACTGCAAAATGTCACATCATGCTGATACTGATCTGTTTCTTGTTGCTGCGTTCATCTGTGACCATCTGCTCATGTTCGTGCTGCTGTTTATAATGATGTTTTTCTACTACATTAGGGCTTAGTGTATTACTAGCTGATGTCTCTCTTAGTTAATCCTAGATGTTATTATTGTTTTTCTCTTGCATTTGTTGTTGGATGTAACTGGGACCCTGTGTACATAATCTCGTTTTCAACACATGTACTACATGCGGTGCAAATGACAATAAATTCTCTCTGACTCTGACTCTGACTCTGATCTCCACATCCAGTTTGATGGTGCTAAGATGGCTGATGGACAACTGTGGCTGAGTGGTTGGAGCAGTCGTCCTCCAATGCAAGAGTTGGGGGTTCTATTCCACCAGCAGTCACATGCCCAAGTGTCCCTGGGCAAGACACTGAACCCCTCATGTGTGTCCTATCGGTGTATGAATGTGATAAAGGACTGATTCTCTGTACGGATCTAGTAGAGTGTTGTATGAATGGGTAAATGAGGGCACAGATTGTGATGTAAAGAGCTTTGAGTATCTTAATAAGATAGAAAGGTGCTATATAAGTACAGTCCATTTACAATTTACCATCTTCTATTTACTTTTTGTTTATACCACAATAGCCCACTATGCAAAATGTATCAGTTTTACAAAAACAATACAAAAAGTTTCTAAGTCAGTTAATTGTTTTAAATCTCCACTTTGTTATAATCCCTAATTTTTAAAAATAACTAGTAACGCCTATATTTATATAGTTCCGCTTTACTACAAACGCTATCAGGGTATAATAACTGTTATGTACAAAATGCTATTTAGTAACAGTTATCTTTCTAAGGAAACCAGCAGATTGCATCAAATCTTGACGTAGCAATCTCCCATCCTGAGCAGCACTTTGATGACAGTGGAAAGGAAAAACTCCCTTTTAACAGAAAGAAACCTCAGGACTCAGGATAGGCATCTGCCTCCACTGGCTGGTGATAGAGGGATAGTTATTGTTAAATATTTTAAGTGCACGTGGCATCGTCAATGCTCAGGTTGGCAGTTAACTTTGCACTTTAAACATTTAAATACTTGTAAATTATGGTTCCCATCACAAAAAATAGCCTTTATTTTGGTTACATAGCTATTTCTAATCAATAAATGTGACAACTACATTTTAGAGATGTACCGTAGTCAAAAGCTCCCAGGAATGTTTTTGGTGGGACCTGTCTGGCAGCACTGCAATGCTGTTTTATTCTGCAGATGAGCCAAACAGTGTTTCTGTGTTAATATCAGCTTCACCTCTCATTACTCGTCTTTTTGTATCAAAGCTGGACAGAAATCTATGAGCCAAATGAGCCAAACCACGATGCACCTACAAACCACATAACAGCTTCTCTATGTACTTTTGATTATCTTAAAAAGACTGACCTTTCTGGAACTCCTCTGACTGATGATGCCCTCCAGATGGAGGGTGAAACGTTTCTATAAAAAATAAACTGTCCAGATGACCTGACTCAGAATTATTGGATTTGGTACCTGGATTATTGAGCATGAACTTTCTTACTCTGACCTTTCTCTCTCCGGCTACAGAAGAAGCTAATTACTCTGTTATTTGGTGGTGGGTGGGGGATATATAATAAGAAATATACATATATAATGTTTCCACTTTCTGACAAACTTTGTAAAGGAATAAGTAACAGTAATAGAAGTAAATGTAGTTTCTTAAATACATTCACAATGTACTGTAATAAGCTCTGGGTTGACATTAGTCTTTTCTGTGTAAGGATTTTTAAAGTCGTTACATTTTTTTAAATCAAGTTTTTGGAAAACCACTAAAACCTCAGATTAAGCGTCTCGTAAATGGCAACGAGCTCATAATGATAAAAGATCCTACAATGAATTTAAAACTTTTTCACTTATCAGCTTAACGTGCGTGTTTATCCATCTCGCAGAGCTGGTGACTTTTTATCACGTTTGCTACGAAGCTGATCTGATCACTCTGGGACTCCTACATATGAATCACCCGGTGAGGTGAAGTAATTTCAGCCTCTCGGCAGTAAAGCGCGCACCGCTGAGGCGAAAATGAAAACGCTGCCTCTGTTTGAATTTGTTAGTCTGTCAACATCTCGGAAGATGGAACTTTCAATCTGCTGCTGCCCAAAATGCAAAAGGAACGGTTGCTCGCCTTCCTGTTTGTGATTTAAACGAGACACTGCCGTCCCAGATAGGCTTGCCACCATCCCTGCGGGGTGTGATCCAGTATCTGTACTAGTGCTGGGCGATATGACGATAGATATCGTGGGGACGATATAAACGTGTCTATCGTGCTACTTGCCTTTCATCGTCTCTATCGTTTATAAAATAATTTTGTTAATTATTCATGCAAATAAATAAAGTAGGTTACGATGAAATGTATTGTTGTTGTCACTTTGCTTAAACTCAGTTTATATATGTGATAAATAAGAATAAAAAAATAACTTTCGCAAAGAAGCTTCATATTGTGGTTTTGCGACATGATGGCGCTGCTTTATGTTTGACGGACGCGCGGGTTTGCGACACATGCTTTACGTTGTTAAACTCGGGAGCAATGGAGACGCAGGGGACAAGGAGAAACGGCTGCACAGGCAGCCCAAGAAGAAGAACTTTTACCAAAAAGAGGGGGAACATCTGTTATTTAAGTACATTTTGGATTCAAGAAGTCTGACATGGAGCAGAAAACGGTAATCTGCAAACTTTGTCACAACGCCGTTCCCTCGCTCGACGCCAACACAACCAACCTATTCTATCGCCTGAAGAAGAACCACGAAAAAGAACACATCAGAATCTAAAAAGTGCGAGGTAAAGTGAGTTTGTGATATTTTTCAAAGAATAACTGAAAACATACTAAATTAATTGTGGTATATCGTGATATATGATTTTTTTCCATATCGCCCAGCACTAATCTGTACCTTTCCTCTGGGGGGTGAGTGGGGTACGGTGACGCAGAGAAGAGCTGCTCTGTCCCTCGTGAACCAAATCACACAGGGACGTCTCAATCCTGGCAAAGAACCTGCTGGTTAATCAGCATAACGGCAACATTTTCTAATTCATTGTGACTCAGCCTTGATTTTAATTGAAATGGAAAAGTGCATCACCCACCAAGAGTCCCAGTTACCCCCACCACTCCAAAAGAAAAAAAATTAATAAATAAA
>JBBPBX010017980.1:0-46160 GCA_038048925.1 Garcialebias charrua
TAAAAGTTACACACTGAAAGCTTTTTTGAACAAGTGGGTCTTCAGTCTGGTTTTGAACAGAGTCAGATCAGAGGTGGCACGCAGCTCAAGGGGGAGGCTGTTCCAGGCTTTTGGGCCGGCAACAGAAAATGACCGGTCTCCCCATTGTTTGTACCTTGAGCGAGGCACCTCCAGCAGGTGTTGACTGGCAGATCGTAAATCTCTGCCGGGCTGATGGGCTTTCAAAAGTTCTGAGATGTACAGAGGAGCAAGTCCATTCAGAGCTTTGAAAACAAACAGGAGCAGCTTGAACTGTATCCTGAACTGAACCGGGAGCCAGTGTAGAGAGGACAGGACAGGAGTGATGTGTTCATATTTTCGTGTGTTGGTCAAAAAGCGCGCGGCAGAGTTCTGTACAAGCTGTAAACGGGAGATGGAGGATTGATTAATACCAACATACAAAGCATTACAATAGTCAAGTCTGGAGGTCACAAAGGCATGGATGGCCTTCTCCAGATCACCACGGCTGAGAAATGACTTGACTTTAGAGAGCAGACGGAGCTGGAAAAAGCTGGTCTTGACAACAGAACTGATCTGTTTATCAAACTTTAAGTTGGAGTCAAGCTGCACTCCAAGATTTCTGACCACCGGGTTGAAGTGGGGGAGGGGAAAACCAACACTGGGACTGGGAAGGATGTTGCTGGTGTCACCAGGTGCACTAAATAAAATGCATTCAGTTTTATCTGTGTTTAGGTGGAGGAAGTTTTGAGAGAGCCAGTGCTTAATGTCATTTAAGCAGTTGACAAGAGTGTTTGAACTGGGTGAGGGGTTGGGAGTGACTGGCAGATAGATTTGTAAATCGTCTGCATACATGTGAAAAGACAGGTTATGACGTGCAATGATTGATCCTAATGGCAGCATGTAAAGAGAGAAGAGGACTGGCCCTAGAATAGATCCCTGTGGTACGCCAGAGGTCAGAGGGGTTGATGAAGAGGAGGACAGATCGCCTATCATGACAGAAAAAGTTCTCCCAGACAGGTAAGATTTGAACCACTCAAGCACAGCTCCCTGGAGGCCAACCTGCTGAGACAAGCGGTTGATTAGTACCTGATGGTCGACGGTGTCAAAAGCTGCTGAGAGGTCTAACATCACCAGCAGAGCAGGGTTTTTTGCATCCAGGGACAGAAGAATGTCATTCTGTACTTTGAGCAGTGCAGATTCAGTGCTGTGACGAGCTCGAAAACCTGACTGAAATTTTTCAAACAGGTTGTTGAGTTCTAGAAAAGATTGAAGTTGAATAAAAACAATCTTTTCTAGGACCTTTGATAGAAATGACAGATGGGAAACTGGCCTGAAATTAGAGAGAGCTGTAGGATCTAGGCCTGGTTTTTTGAGAAGAGGCCTGACCACAGCATGTTTGAAAGCAGATGGCACAAAACCTGAAGATAGACAGCTGTTAATAAATGACAAAACACAAGGACCAATTACATCAAAGGACTGTTTGAACATTTTAGAGGGAATGATGTCCAGAGAACAGTTAGTTGGTTTCATCTGCTGAACCACCTTGGTGAGGTGAGGCAGTGAGACCAGGTCAAATTGGTCAAAAACAGCTGTGGTTATTGCAGAGGCACATGACTGGATGGTGTTGGATGAACTGACAATGTTCTGTCTGATAGAGTCTATTTTGTTGACAAAATAGCTCTGAAAGTCATCGCAGGTAGACTGTGTGGCAGTTTTCAGAACATTGACAGATGGGTTGATGACAGACTGGAGTGTGCTGAAAAGCGTCCTCGGCCGGTTGGAGCTGGTGGAGATTAAATTGGAGAGGTACTGTGACTTGGCCTGTTTCACAGCATTATGATACTCACAGAGACAGTCTCTCAGTATTCCTTGAGATACATGAAGCCGGTCGCGCTTCCATATTCGCTCTGCTTTTCTGCAACGTTGTCGAAGAGCTCGCGTCGTTTCGTTGAGCCATGGTGAAGGTTTGTTCTTTGAAGATGCCTGTTTGAGAGGAGCGATGGAGTCCAAGATCGTCGTGCAGGTGTGATGGAAGGAGCTGATGAAGTCCTCAGGATGTAGAGATGGGTCCAGGCTGACAGCAGAGCAAAATTCAGTGCTCTTAAAGGCATCAGTGAACTGACTTGGAGTTAATGGGGTGATGGAGCGGCAGAAACGTGCTGGGAGAATAGCCTTCGGTGCAGGAGAGGTGAAAAATTCAAATAATATGGGAAAATGGTCTGAAATACAGGTGTCCAGGATCTCCACAGCAGGTATTTGAAGGCCGTGGGAGATAATTAAATCGAGTGTATGACCCTGACTGTGTGTGGCCCCCGAGACCGACTGTGACAGGTTGAAAGAGTCCAGGAGGTCCTGAAACTCACATCCAAGCTGATTACTTGGGCAGCAGGTGTGCACGTTGAAGTCCCCACAGAAAAGCCAAGAGTCAAACTTTGGCATTAGGTCAGCCAGTAGTTCTGAAAACTCACTGAGAAAGTTTTTGTTGTATTGAGGAGACCGATAAAAGAGGCCACACAGAATAGGTTTTGCAGATTCCAGCACAAAAATCATGCTTTCAAAACTGGAGTAATTTTTCTGAGGCAACAAACGGTATTTGAACGCCTCATTGAAAACAGCAGCGAGCCCTCCCCCTCTTCCAGATCCACGCGGAGCGCTCAGGTGGGCGTAGCCATTTGGGAGAAGCTCAGAGAAGCAGCTGTTGTCTCCAGCTTTCTGCCAGGTTTCCGTAATCAAAAACAGATCCAGACGATGAGTGGAGATCAAATCACTTAATATAAAAGTTTTATTTGTGATTGATCTGGCGTTAAACAGCGCTGCACGTACTGGAACACAGCCAGTTACGTCACTCTCAGCTCGAGCGAGCGGGCGGAGGTTCTGTTTAACGCAGCCTCGCTTCAGTGTTCTCACGGGGGGACAAAATGGATACTGATCGCTGGCGTCATGATTGACAGCAACAAGGCATCTGTGGCGACGAGCGAAAGAACGACGGACATCAAAGACGCTGAATTCAGGAGGTAAGTCAGCCGTCGGCGTGTTGTGAGACGAGAGATACTTTTTAAATCTCACCAGCACGCCTGCCCTCGTTCCGCGTCTTCTGCGCCGCTTGTTGCGAGGCAACGTGGTCGCGTTGCGTTGTAGGTAGGCAGGAATGGACGCCAAGAAAGGCGGAGGTGGAGGAGGCTTGAAATGTCCATATTTGCCAGTAGCCGGTGTGTTGATCAGCGAGTCTTGGAGACTTAGAAGAGTTGAGCGATCATAGACCAGGAGCGAGGATGCATCGTCGATGAAAAAAAGGCAGAACACGAACAGTAGTAAAAAGTTCAGGAGAGGAGTTAGATAGCGTGCCAGGACAACCGGCGCCATCTTGAAAACATCAGCCACTGCTCTAAAAGGTGGGTGATCATGTAATTACCTGTGTGTGTCTGTTCATGTGCCTGTCTGTTACCAAAACATCTCAGGAACTACTGGATGGATGACACTCAGAAAGTCTGATGAGCTTCAACCATTGATGAGGTGTCAACCATTTGTGTTCAGGCTCAAGTTGACCAGTTGTGGTGGCCACAAAATCCACAAAATCCACATCAGCTGAAAACAACAGCTGCCTGAAAGATCTTCGTACTCGCTTGCTTCTGTCGCCGCCATCTTGATTAGGGCAAATGAGGCGCTGACGCGTCGCGTGGTGATGATGCGTATTACCGAAGCGTATTGTTTACGTTTTTTTCTTGTTTATTGTTAATAATTGGACAAAGCGTATTAAACACCGGTGCGTATTTTACAACGGCGAATACGGTAATTGTTCAGCCCTATCCTAAAGCTCATCAGACTTTCTGAGTGTCATCCATCCAGTAGTTCCTGAGATGTTTTGGTAACAGACAGGCACATGAACAGACACACACAGGTAATTACATGATCACCCACCTTTTAGAGCAGTGGGAAATAACGACACGCCTGAGACTAAAGCTTACCTCCGCTGAGGGCCTCCTCCACCTCCTTCAACAGATCAAGCTCAGTTTGAGAGACAAAAGACAAAGCGGTGCCCGGGTTGTCTGCTCTCGCCGTCCTACAAAACAAAACAAGAACGAGTTTGGTTGAATCAGAAAATATCAGGACGACACTAAAAACAAAAGCAGCAGCTGCCTGAACTGCACCAACCTCCCAACTCGATGGATGTATGAGTCCACACTTGCAGGGAAATCAAAGTTGATGACGTTGGAAACATTTTGGAAATCCACCCCTCTGGAGACTCCGTACTCCTTATCTTTAGCCCTTTAAACAGAAAACAGAGAACCTGAAGAAAGCAGCAACATTTTCAAGACCAAAGCATATTTAGAAGTCTGACTCTGGGACTCAAGTCTTTGTAAGGAAGGAATATTGTCCACCCCCTCACTTGTCAAAGTTTTAAACAAATAGCTTGCACAATTCTGTATGTGATGAACATCTCTACTACCACATCAAAAATTAACTCTGTAAAATTCACAGATACAACCATTTGTGTTCAGGCTCAAGTTGACCAGTTGTGGTGGCCATCCTAAACTGGGTTGAGTACATGTAAAAGTTCATCCAGTGATTAGTTTCTGAAAGCTTCCTCAACATCTGTCTGCTGGTTCTTGACATATTTTCTAAAGGAAGGACACAGTACATGTGTGATAAGCTCAGTCGTCCAAGAGCTGATGATGTGGAGGGATGTGGTGTCAAGCAGTGAACCTGAAAGAAGAGAAACTGAAGAAATAGTGATCTGTTGGAGCAGCATCAGGATCTGAGGCCCACAGAACTTGAACAAACTGACAGCTCTGAGGTAGAGACACAGAGTTTAGAACTGTTGCCTCACAGCAAGAAGGTTCTGGGTACAATTCCCAGTGTGGACCTGGGGCCTCTCTAAGGCCCTGTTTACACGGACACTGTGGGGGGAAACGGAACTTTTGAGTATGTTAATTAGATGAAAAGTTTTGCGTTGACACGGATCTACTCGAATCTCCCCCCTCCCTCATGCACCACCCCTTTCACCCACTGCGCATGCGTGCTGCTGAACCTTCACCCACTGCGCATGCGTGCTGCTGAACCTTCACCCACTGCGCATGCGTGCTGCTGAACCTTCACCCACTGCGCATGCGTGCTGCCTCACTCTGCCTCACTCTGCTGGCAGTCTGCTACTTTCTTTTGTGCTAAAAGTTGAGCTAACAACAAGTTAACAACAAGTTAAAGCTGGATTTTGGATAAGAGTCGACAGATTTGACACCAAGTGGGACTCTCTTCATCTAACAAGCTCCACACCAGACGCTGAGTGGACCAGAACCGGACTTTACTCCGTGATAAACAGCTGACTTACAGCAGGTAAATCAACGTTCTTAATATAATGTTTGCTTGTGTTTAATTTGATCACACAACAGAGTTTTTATTTATTTATTTATTTATTTATTTCTGCCAGGTGGAGCTGTCGTTCCAACAGGCAGACGGTTCTGATGGGTCCAGATGAACACACAGCAAGAGTCCAGTTCATTAACGTAGTTACAGTTCGGTTCACGTGTTTTAATAGTGTGTTCAGTTTAATTCTCAGTGTTTGTGTTACGTAAAGTTTGTGGTGCTGAATAAATAAATAAATAAAAAATAAACCTGGTGTCTTCATTTTCACAGCACGTTACGCACTGTTTAAAAAATGTAACGAGTCCAGATAGATACTGTAGTTCAGATAAATTTAAACATCTCCCACGCCAACATAAATACTGTTTATTATTGTTAAACTGTTATATTTTGCAGCGTGACACGTGAAATGTCAGCCTGCCCTAGACTGTCCGCGCGTGTGAGCTGCGCGCATGTGGTTGACACAAAAGATCAGCAGGAGATGTTTACATTATCAACGGGGGTTAGCGAAAAAGTTCCACCCTGAGCGGTGGATCAGAAAACTATCGGATGCAAAGAGGGGGGCCAGCGGCGTCGTGTCAATGATAAGCAAAGATCAAAGAGAAAGTAGCGGTTCCACTCAAAATATGCGCCGTGTAAACTGGCCCTAAGTGGAGTTTGCAGCAGAGCTGTCATTTCTAACCCGGGCATGAAGCCTGACCCGACCTGAATTTGGGCCGGGCCATAATAATGCTCTGGATGGGCGGGCCGGGTCTGATTTTTTTGGGCCCGAATTAGGGGTGTAACGAGATCTCGTTGTACGAGATCTCGCAATATTAAACTCCCGCGATATCTCTCGTTGAGAGGTAACGTTGTCTCGCGAGTCGCTAATGCTAGCAGAGCCCCTAGCAAGTCAGCGTCACGGACAGCATGGCTTCGCCGGATGAAGTTGCTATAGAAGACGCCCCAACTACTGATGGAGGGTCCCGGTGCCGCAGACGCCTCTACATTGATGGAGGGTCCCGGCGCTGCCGACGCTGCCCCGGATGTAAAGACACACTTGTGTAAACACCGGTGTGACCGGTGTTGCCAGATAGAGTCCCACCCACCCAAAGCACTCTTTACCCGCAAAAGTCAGAAGGAAAATCGCGGTGAACCGCCCAATCTGGCAACACTGGTGAGTGACGGCTGCAGATTCAGTGCTGATGCGGATATTTATGTTCAATTTTTGGAAAGTCCTGCGTGAATATCTATTTTTTTTAAACAAAGTTGAACGTTCTAAGGTCTAAGGAGATTCAATCAGTAAAATGAAGACATCAGTTGAGTTTGTAATACATGTTAAAACAGAATAAAAGCCTTTTTGCGGCATAAAACCGATCTTTGAAGTTTTCTTGAACTAATATTAAAATCTCGTCTTGTTCTCGCAAACTCTGTAATTTGTCTCGTCTTGTCTCGTCTCGAGAGTTTTGTGTATCGTTACACCCCTAGCCCGAATGCATCTCTAGTTTACATACTCTGTGTTTTCACCGGTTTCCTCCCAGTCGGTAAACATTAACGTTAGGCCGACTTCAGGTCCAGGCCTCCCTTGCAAGAGATCTATGATCTCAATGGTATTTGCACACTTAAATAAAAGTTAATAATTATATTAAATTATAGGCATCTAATTTATTTTAATTACTTTCCATCCATAGCTGTATCAATCTGTTTCTGTCCTGCTGAACTTCACAGCTTAAATTCACACGGGGATGTTGTTGTATAAAAGTTTTAGGATTCCAGTGGTGAACATCAGTCTGACTCACTTTCCTTGTTTCTCTGACGTCTTTTTCTTCTTTCCTTTGCCTGAACTTGTTTGTGGTGAAGCAGCAGGGTCAGACAAACTCTGCTCGTCTGTGGCAATGATGACGTCATAAAATCCCTGGTTAAACTGGGTGATGATGTGACACCTAATGAACAGAGGAAAGAAACCAGTTTCAGCTCCATTTAACAGAAGATAGGGACTGTACCTCAGTACATGAATACCCATGTCACTGACAACACAGCAAGCATGAGCTCTTACCGGGACTGAACTGGAAGCTCAGCGTTGAGGACGCAGGCAGGGATGCCGAACTGCTCCAGGAACAGTTTGAGCCTGTAGCTCCCGTCAACAGCTCCCACAAACAGCAGCGTCTTTCCTTGAACCAGCTGCAGCTTCAGAAGAGTGTAGATGAGCAGGAACTTGTCTTCCTCCTCACATTTGATGGAGTACTGCTGCAGCTGGCTGCTGTCTGGGAGCTGAGAGCCCTGAAGCTTCAGGATCACCTGAGGAGGGACAGATCTGGGTTAGGAGACAAAATCAAACAGAATAATTCAAAAGCTCTGAGGTCAGCCATAATGGCTCTTCAGGGTGAATCATTTACTGTGTCCTCCTTGTAAAATTCATGTAGCTACCAGCTAAAGAGCTCACACGTGAAGCATTCATTAGAATTCAGTTTTGAAGCTGTTCAAAACATGATGCTCACTATTACGCCAAAATTACACTACATGCGGTCCGCTCCGCTCCGCAGGTCGCAGCTGAGCGTCTCAAACTGCAATTTCCACTTCCTCCGCTCAGCTCAGGTCCGCCTGCATGCGCCGCTCCTAGACGCATGCGCGGGATTTGCAGGATCGCGCGATAAATCAAGTGATAAATAAGTAAGTCAGAACAAAACAATTCATTCGGTGGAAGAAGGAGAACAACAGTAGAGACTGCTGCCTTGATCTTCTCTCGTAAATGAGCGACAGGACATGGTTTGAGCAACAGGAAGTGAGGTATTACATTTTCAGAATAAAATACTTTATTTATTTATTTATTTCTTGTATTGCGTTTGTAGGCGTAGTCATAAATGATAGTTTGACAGCATTTTTGTACAAATAAATCCGTATAGAGCTAGGATTAGTCCGCCCGTGGTGATTTTATTTTGTAAATACGGAAGTTGTGCTCGTTCCTTTTCCTGTTGGTGCGACGTAATCTTCAAAAGTTGACTCCGGCACAGCTCCGGCGTCCGGCAGAAATAGAAAAATTTCTAATTTTGACGGACTGCCGTCCGCTCTCCGCAGCTCGCCGCCGCCGTGCGGAGCCAGTGTAAATTCTGTCATTGATTATAATGGGTGCGTATTTGCTGCGGAGGTCGGACCGGAGCGGGGCGGAGCCGCAACGCGTGTGGTGTAATTTTGGGGTTACATACAGTTTTTAGTTGTGCCCTCATCTCTGTAGCTGTTAGACTCATAAACCCCTAATCAGGATTATCACTGAAATTCAACTTTGATTGTTAATATGTTCTGCTGATTACCCATGCTGCTGATCTCATGCTGCTGATTATTTCATGCTGCTGTATTTATTTATTTGTACTCATCCACCCACAAAGACTCTTGTTCGTGCTGCTGTTGTTGGGTGTATTGTTTTGCACCATGAGGGATTAGTGTACATCTTTGATCTTTTAGCAGCATACGGTTTGACGTTCGTTTAGTGTATACAGTATCTTAGTTTATAGCTTAGATCCTTATTTACTATTTCTTTTACACTTTATATTTTTGCTATTGATGGATGTAACTGGGACCCTGTGTACGCAATTCTGTTCCATCTCATGTACCACATGTGATGCGAATTACAATAAAGAATCTTGACATGACAGGATTTAATTTCCTGTATTGTGTTGTGTTCTTACTGTTTTTAAGTTCTGTAAAGTTGTATTTAATCTTTCCTTTTTGTTGCCTTCTCAACTGTCTGATCGGTGTTGTAATGCCAAGTCCAGTGTTGAGGCTTGGTTATACTTCAACAAGATGTAGTACGCCAGATCTCACTGACGTTATTGTAGACGGTATTTTTCTCACTGAATGTAGGACATTTTATACTAAAAGAGAAACCGCAGGGGAGAATGTCCTCCTACTGCAGCTCAAGTCACACACAATCAGAGTCAGCACAGTTTTCAGAGTGGATGTTTAGTTCCAGTTTATGTTGGAGGAGGAAGATCTGATGTTTCTGTTGTTACCTGAGGAGAACCATTTAGTAAATTTGTCACAAAAAGACCACCACCGTTTCCAACAGATGGTGCGGGAACGTGCCCCTACGCTTCCCAGGAGAGGAACACACTCTCCCAGTCTGCACAGCAATGGTAATCTGCCAATGTCTCCGTACTGTCTCCCGGGTGCTAAAACTGCTCAATCTCCTTACAAGTCCTTTTACTATCTTTATAAGTTTTACTTTAATTTCTTTATAATTTTAGCTGGAACAGTTGCAGTTTTTGTTGCATTTCCTCACTGCCACAAACAGCTGCTTCTCAGCATACAATGCTGAGATCAGCTCACTTTACATCAACAAACATGCTCACAAGGTCTGAGCCCTCTCAGCATTACTTTCTTAGTTCACTCCTGGTTGATTCAACTCCAATCTGGCAAGTCACAGCTCAGTCCGACAGTAGCTGTGTTTCCATCCATTTTCATTTCGTATTTTGAGCTACCTCGCAAATATGTAAATACAAATTAATGCAGATCAGAAGTGTTTCCATCTACTGGCTTGAAGCGCTTCTACCAAGCCGCGCACAGCGTCATTACGTCAGACGTCAGCGTCATTACGTCAGACGTCAGCACTGCGCATGTCTACAGTAAACAGGAAGTAGCGGTTGAAAACAGAACCCGGCCACACATCTCGTCAAAATCGAGAGAATATTTCAGGTACGTGTTGCTATCGGGCGAGTTGTATTTATTCTGTCATGCCAACTAGTTTTAGCGATGTTACATGTTGTCCGGAGCGGAAACAGCTGAACGTCACGTGACGTGAATTTTCGCTACGTCAGAAATGAGTCGGAAAATGTGTTTCCATTTGTCGTTTAGCGCATCTCAAATCCCAAAAACCACCTCAAGCGAGCGTAAAAACTTTTTAGCGTAATTCAGGAAGTAACCTCGCAATTTGCCGTTTCCATTAAGCTTTTCTGCTGCGCTATTTCAAATTGCGCAGCTAGAAACCTTGATGGAAACACGGCTACTAAGAGCATACAGCGCTGGCCGTTAGAATGCTCTTGTGACAACTTGCCTAGTTTCTCCTCCGGGCCTGGATGATATGTGAAGAACCACTGCCAAACTACTACCCCCTGCTGGTGTCAGTGATCTGATCTAAAGGGATCTGAATCATCCGAACCACAGCCGACATCCTTCATCTGCATCTCTCATGACAAACTCTTTCTTTTACACTAGTGCCAGTTTTTCTCATAAAATACATACTGTACTTGGGTTTGGCTATAACTTGGCCTGACGTCAGGTTGTTAACTAACCCATTTTTTTTACCTTGAAGTTCCACTCATTCCATCCAAATCCACCACTGTCCATCCATCCATCTATCCAGTCTGGATTCAGAGCAGCTCACAGTACTGAGACTGCATTGCTGAGAGTTACCAATGACGTCCTCTTGGCTGCTGACACTGGTTCTCCCTCCATCCTTGTCCTCCTTGACCTCACTGCAGCCTTCGACACTGTGGACCATAGTATCCTCCTCCACCGTCTTCATGTGGAGGTCGGTCTCTGTGACACTGTCCTGGACTGGTTCAATTCTTTCCTCTCCAATAGGCTGGAATGTGTTAGTCTTGGCAATGCCACTTCCCAGACAGTCTGTGTCTCCTGTGGTGTCCCTCAGGGGTCAGTTCTGGGGCCCCTGCTGTTTTCCCTTTACATGCTGCCTTTAGGTCAAATTATTAATCAGTTCAACATTTCTTTTCACTGTTATGCCGACGATACACAGCTTTACATCAGGACTGGAGCATCCTCATCTTCCACATTGTCATCTCCATCTTCACTCACTGCCCTCTCTGCCTGCCTGGAGGAAATTAGGGCATGGATGAATCAGAACTTTCTTCAATTAAACTGCTCCAAGACTGAGGCCATACTGATTGGCACCCCTCACCAGATACAAACATCAACTATAACAACAATTTCCTTTTCTGGACAAGACATCCCCCTCTCCACCTCTGTTACAAATCTTGGAATAAAAATGGACTCTCATCTTACATTTGAAAATCACATTAAGCTTCTGTTTAAAACCTGCTTCTTCCATCTTCGAAACATCTCCAGACTTCGCCCATCTCTGACTTTTTCCGATGCTGAGAAGCTCGTCCATGCTTTTGTCTCCTCCAGGCTCGACTACTGCAACTCCCTGTTTATTGGAATCCCTGGCAAATACCTTCAGAAGCTTCAATATATTCAAAACAGTGCAGCAAGGATTTTGTTGAGAGTTCGTAAATTTGAACATATTACACCCATTCTCCATAACCTTCATTGGCTTCCTGTCACCTACAGAATTCAGTACAAAACTGCTCTCATTACACACCAATGCTTACACGGAACTTCACCAGATTATCTAAAGGACATTCTTATTCCATATTCATCCACCCGGTCTCTACGGTCACAGAACAGTAATCTCCTTCACATTCCGAGAACCAAATTAAGGACCATGGGAGACCGGGCTTTCAGTGTGGCTGCCCCCGCCTGTGGAACTCTCTTCCTGACTGCCTGAGAGCCCCACAGTCACTGGTTGACTTTAAGAGCGGCTTGAAGACCTTTCTTTTCAACCGAGCATACTCTGCCTCCTCATGATTCTATCTTAGTTGATACTGTTATTGATTTTACTTGTTTTATTACTTGTTTTATTGACATTTAATTCTGTTGCACTTTGTAGCACTTTGAGATTTTCATTAATGAAAAGTGCGTTATAAATTAAATTCATTATTATTATTATTATTATTATTATTATTATTATTATTATTATTATTATTATTATTTATTATTATTATTATCCAGAACCAGCAGGTCCACAACTTCAAGAACCAGCTGGTCCACAACTTCCATAACCAACTGGTCCACAACTTCCAGAACCAGTTGGTCCACAACTTCTATAGATGCTAGTCCACAACATCCAAAACCAGCTGGTCCACAGCATCCAGAACCAGCTGGTCCACAGCATCCAGAACCAGCTGGTCCACAGCATCCAGAACCAGCTGGTCCATAACATCTAAAACCAGCTGGTCCACAACTTCCAGAACCAGCTGGTCCACAACATCTAGAACCAGCTGGTCCACAGTATCTATAACCAACTGGTCCACAACATCTAAAACCAGCTGGTCCATAGTATCTAGAACAAGCTGGTCCATAGCATCCAGAACCAACTGGTCCACAACATCTAGAACCAGCTGGTCCACAGCATCTATAACCAACTGGTCCACAACATCTAGAACCAGCTGGTCCACAACATCTAGAACCAGCTGGTCCATAGCATCTAGAACCAGCTGGTCCACAACATCTAAAACCAGTTGGTCCATAGCATCTAGAACAAGCTGGTGCACAACATCTAAAACCAGCTGGTCTACAACTTCCAGAACCAGTTGGTCCACAACATCTAAAACCAACTGGTCCACAACTTCCAGAACCAGCTGGTCCACAACAGCTAAAATCAGCTGGTCCACAACATCTAAAACCAACTGGTCCACAACATCTATAGGAGCTAGTTACTTGCAAGGGGCTTTGTTTTCATTCTCTAGATCAATACAGTGTTAAGAGTATAACACCACCAGTGACATTTATTATCCATCCATCCATCCATCCATCCATCCATCCATTGTCTTCCGCTTATCCGGGGTCGGGTCGCGGGGGTAGCAGCCTAAGTAGGGAGGCCCAGACTTCCCTCTCCCCAGCCACTTGGAGCAGCTCCTCTGGGGGAATCCCAAGGCGTTCCCAGGCCAGCCGAGAAACATAGTCCCTCCAGCGTGTCCTGGGTCTTCCTCTGGGTCTCCTCCCGGTGGGACATGCCCGGAACACCTCACCAGGGAGGCGTCCAGGAGGCATCCTAACCAGATGCCCGAGCCACCTCAACTGGCTCCTCTCGATGTGGAGAAGCAGCGGCTCTACTCCGAGTCCCTCCCGGATGACTGAGCTTCTCACCCTATCTCTAAGGGAGAGTCCAGACACCCTGCGGAGAAAACTCATTTCAGCCGCTTGTATCCGAGATCTCGTTCTTTCGGTCACAACCCAAAGCTCATGACCATAGATGAGGGTGGGAACATAGATCGATCGGTAAATTGAGAGCTTTGCCTTTTGACTCAGCTCTCTCTTCACCACGACAGACCGGTACAGCGCCCGCTTCACTGCGGATGTTGCACATATCCGCCTATCGATCTCACGCTCCAGTTTTCCCTCATTCGTGAACAAGACCCCGAGATACTTAAACTCCTCCACTTGGGGTAGGACCTCCTCCCCAACCCGGATAGGGCATGCTACCTGACATTTATTTAGTATATAAAATTATTAATATTTGATCATTTTTATAAGCAAATTTAAATAAATGTAGCCATCAGAGTACATCTTGTACAATAATAATAATAATAATAATAATAATAATAATAATAATAATAATAATAATAATAATAATAATAATTAATTCAATTTATAACGCACTTTTCATTACTGAAAATCTCAAAGTGCTAATAACTTTAATAACCTGTACTGGCAACCTAACTCCACAAACAAACAAAGAACAAAACAAACTCACTCACCAGTTGTTACTTTTAGAAACAGTCAGCTGAAGGCTTTTATCACAAACAGACTCAGAGCCACATAAAAGTGGAGAGGATATCAGTCAGGAATGGTAATATAATATCAGCATTAGGCTAGCAATTAGCATGTTAGCTAACAAACTAACCAGTTGCCACATTTAGATTAACAGTCAGCTGGAGGCTTTTTTCACAAACAGCCATAAGTTGAGAGGCATATCAGCCAGAAATGCAAATAGACATTAGATAAAGGGCTTTAAAACTTACCTGAGCATGCTTGCTGCTTGAGTCACTGACGCACGGCCAATTTTCCAGACAATTTTTTTTCAAATAAATAAATAAATGCCGGAAACACGCAATCGGTAGGCAGAGCTCCCGTTAGACTCTCCAGGGCGGTGAAAACTGCGCCCAGCGTTATCCCATTGTTTTGTAAGGTGGGGGCATCAGTACGCATGCGCCAGTTATAATTAGAGTCAATGGATACGCTCAGAGCGCCCCAAACAAAACAAGAAGTATGTCACGAATCAGAAAACATTTTTTGAAACAAACAATAACTCATCGTTACTCATAAAATATTTATCCTACACAACTAAAAACATATGCATATATTTCAAAATATTTTTATTTTATTATTTTATTTGTATTAAAAAAATTAAAGTCTTCAATTTAAAATGGTCCAGAAGTTCCAGAGGGGCGGTGCCCGGGCGCCCCCTAGTGGCTAGCCGTCCCTGGTTTCAGGACCTTTTGGACTCTTTTAGCCTGTCGCAGGCTATGTCAGGGCCCACGTACAATCAGGGTCATACACTCGACTTAATTCATTCATTCATTCATTCATTCAACCTTTATTTATACAGGCTAGCCTCGTTGAGTCACGGGGACTCATTTACAAGAGGGACCTGTCTCACTCACACCAAACAACCATCCACTCTCACACTCACACCTAGGGTCAATTTAGAGTCACCAATCAGCCTAACAAGCATGTTTTTTGGTCTGTGGGAGGAAACCGGAGTACCCGGAGGAAACCCACGCATGCACGGGGAGAACATGCAAACATGCAAACTCCACAAATTAAATTATCTCTCACGGCCTTCATATATCTGCTATAGAGATTCTGGACACTTGTATTTCGGACAACTTTCCCATCTTATTTGAATTTTCTACCTCTCTTGCAGTACAGATTGTTCTCCCAGCACGTATCTGCTGCTCCTTCAGCCCATCCACTCCAATTCAGTTCACTGATGCCTTTAAATGCACTGATTTATACTCTGTTGTCAGCCTGGACCCATCTCTACATCAAGAGGAATTCATCACCTCCTTCCATCACACCTGCACAACGATCTTCGACTCCATCGCTCCTCTCAAACAGACTTCCTCAAAGATCAAACCAGTTCCATGGCTCAATGAATCAACTCGGGCTCTTTGACAATGCTACAGGAAAGCAGAATGCAAATGGAGGAATGACAGGCTTCATGTGTCCCAAGGAATACTGAGAGACTATCTCTGGGAATGTAAAAATGCTGTTAAGCAGGCCAAGTCACAGTACCTAATTTTCTTCATATTCCTCGAACCAAATTGAGGACCATGGGAGACAGAGCATTCTGTGTGGCTGCTTCCCGCCTGTGGAACTCCCTCCCTGACGACCCGAGAGCTCCACAGTCACTGGTTGACTTTAAAAGCAGCATAAAGACTTTTCTTTTTAAGCAAGCCTATTCTGCCTCCACATGATTTTATCTTTGATCTTAGCTGATATCATTATTGATTTTACTTGATTTTATCACTTGCTTTATTTTATTTATTTTTTAAGCAAGCCTAATCTGCATCCACATGATTTTATCTTTGATCTTAGTCGATATTATTATTGATTTTATTTGATTTTATCACTTGTTTTATTTTGATCTTTGCTTTGTTACACTTTGTAGCACTTTGAGATTTTTATTAATGAAAAGTGCATTATAAATTGAATTCATTGTCATTATTAGACAGCTTATCGGAGTTGTGGCCGCAAGGTTGTTGGTACCTGTCGTGGTGGCAATCCTCGATCCCGGTGGTGGACGCCAGCGGTGAGGGATGCTGTCAAGCTGAAGAAGGAGTCCTATTGGGCCTTTTTGGCCTGTGGGACCCCGGAAGCAGCAGATAGGTACCGGCAGTCCAAGCGGCATGCGGCTCGGGTGGTTGCTGAGGCAAAAACTCGGGCGTGGGAGGAGTTCGGAGAGGCCATGGAGAATGACTTCCGTACGGCTTCGAGGCGATTCTGGTCCACCATCCGGCGTCTCAGGGGGGAAAGCGGTACGCGACCAACACCATTTATGGTGGGGATGGCGTGCTGTTGACCTCAACTCGGGATGTTGTGAGTCGGTGGGCGGAATACTTCGAAGACCTCCTCAATCCTACTGGCACGTCTTCCACTGAGGAAGCAGAGCCTGGGGACTTTGGGTCGGGCTCTCCAATCTCTGGTGCTGAGGTCGCCGAGGTGGTTAAAAAGCTCCGCGTGGCAGGGCTCCGAGGGTGGATGAGATTCGTCCTGAGTTCCTTAGGGCTCTGGATGTTGTGGGGTTGTGTTGGCTTACGCGACTCTGCAATATCGCGTGGACATCGGGGGTAGTTCCCTTGGATTGGCAGACTGGGGTGGTGGTTCCACTATTCAAAAAGGGGGACCGTAGGATGTGTTCCAACTATAGGGGGATCACACTCTTAAGCCTCCCTGGTAAGGTCTATTCAGGGGTTCTAGAGAGGAGGGTCCGTCGGATAGTCAAACCTCGGATTCAGGAGGAGCAGTGTGGTTTTCGTCCTGGTCGTGGAACACTAGACCAGCTCTACACCCTCAGCAGGGTCCTGGAGGGTGCGTGGGAGTTTGCCCAACCAGTTTACATGTGCTTTGTGGACTTGGAAAAGGCATTCGACCGCGTCCCTCGGGGGGTTCTGTGGGGGGTACTCCGGGAGTATGGGGTACCAGGCCCTTTGATATGGGCTGTTAGGTCCCTGTACGACCGGTGTCAGAGCTTGGTCCGTATCGCTGGCAGTAAGTCGGGCTCGTTTCCAGTGAGAGTTGGACTCCGCCAAGGTTGCCCTTTGTCACCGATTCTGTTCATAACTTTTATGGACAGAATTTCTAGGCGCAACCAAGGTGTTGAGAGGATCCGTTTTGGTGGCCTTAGAATCTCTTCTCTGTTTTTTGCAGATGATGTGGTCCTATTGGCTTCATCAGTTCGTGATCTACAGCTTTCGCTGGAGCGGTTTGCAGCTGAATGTGATGCGGCCGGGATGAGGATCAGTTCCTCCAAATCCGAGGCCATGGTCTTGAGCCGGAAAAGGGTAGCATGCCTTCTCCAGGTCGGGGAGGAGGTCCTGCCCCAAGTGGAGGAGTTTAAGTATCTCGGGGTCTTGTTCACGAATGAGGGAAAACTGGAGCGTGAGATCGATAGGCGGATAGGTGCAACGTCCGCAGTGAAGCGGGCGCTGTACCGGTCTGTCGTGGTGAAGAGAGAGCTGAGTCAAAAGGCAAAGCTCTCAATTTACCGATCGATCTACGTTCCCACCCTCATCTATGGTCATGAGCTCTGGGTTATGACCGAAAGAACGAGATCTCGGATACAAGCGGCTGAAATGAGTTTTCTCCGCAGGGTGTCTGGACTCTCCCTTAGAGATAGGGTGAGAAGCTCAGTCATCCGGGAGGGACTCGGAGTAGAGCCGCTGCTTCTCCACATCGAGAGGAGCCAGTTGAGGTGGCTCGGGCATCTGGTTAGGATGCCTCCTGGACGCCTCCCTGGTGAGGTGTTCCGGGCATGTCCCACCGGGAGGAGACCCAGAGGAAGACCCAGGACACGCTGGAGGGACTATGTTTCTCGGCTGGCCTGGGAACGCCTTGGGATTCCCCCAGAGGAGCTGCTCCAAGTGGCTGGGGAGAGGGAAGTCTGGACCTCCCTACTTAGGCTGCTACCCCGGCGACCCGACCCCGAATAAGCGTAAGAAAATGGATGCATGGATGGATGTTTTCTGGTTATGAAGGTCAAAATCCCCTTTAATTGTAACACTTCCAATCAAAGGGTTAATTGATTTGATTGAGTCATCTTTCAGTTCATTTAAGTCTTTTTGATCCATGATCTTTTTGTCATATCGCTCTTGTTTCATATTAATGATAGCATTTTTCAATGCCACTCTATATTTCACTCCTTCGTCATTAAATAGTTGTAAAACCTGTAGTTCCTGCTGTCTTTTACCTTCTCGCTTCTTTGATTTGTCATTTGGCTTGTAATCCTGAATCCGTTATTTCATGTCTTCATAGAGTGAAGTGTCAAACTTACCATCCTGCGGCCATGAAGTGGTTACATTTTTTGTGCGTTTTTTCCATTTGGCAGAAATCTTTTGAATGGTTTTTGCCAGTTCTGGGTTTTTGATTGACAGAATTGCCATAGGTGTAACAGACATTGTGTTTGTTTGTTGTAATGCTTTATGTAAGTAGTAATAATATAAAAATGAAAATTGTTGTTGATCAGTAAATACAGTTAACTGTTTACAAAAGTTAGAATGAAAATAAATATTCAAATTTCTAACTGCTTCCTGCAACAGAAATGCTTTCTGCCTCTCAGTTATACAGGAAGTGCACGGGAATGGCTATCCATAGTGTATTTTTTAAAATGGGTTTGGTCTCTATTTGCACGTCACTTCCCTGTTTGTCATTTCATCGACCGTATTTGTGGCAGACAGACGTCGTTCAGCAAAGCAGATCAACATTCCTCTTCTAAGTCTAAATCTTTTCCAGTTAAAGGTAAGTATGTTTTTTTTAATTAATACAATGAATGTCATTTTTAGAACGAGTGTATTTTTAGTTTCTACTTAGTTTCCTGTAGTTCCTTTCCCCATATGAGGCTATGATTGTATGTGTGTGTGTATGTATGTGTGTGTGTGTGTATGTGTGTGTTGGTCTATATGTTATATCCAGACTATGCGCCAGTCTACGTACAGACATTATCGGGACATTTGGTATTAGCCAGCCTTTGCCAAAGTCCAGATAAATCACAGATTGTATCCACATATATTAATATGTAAACATTGTTTTTTCTCATCAATATCAGAGTAACTTGTGGCTAAATGGCTACCTGGATGAGTTGGACTATGCTTCAACACTTAAAATTGTTTTAATAAAAAGTTATTTACATTTATAAAATTGACTGGCGAAGCACCTCCTCGAGATTCTGTGTGTGGTGTGTGTCAGTTTGTGTGTCGGATGCGCTTGTTGAACCTGTGTGGACGTGTGTGGTTATTGCAACTGATACACACCACACGAAACTCCAACGCCCCTCCTCTTGTGATGTGGGGACCCTGTTGTGGGCGGGGCCTCAGGGCAGAGCCTCAGGTGACCGAGCCTTTAAAAGTTAAAGCCCCTTGAGCTTACACGTGCATAGTTATGGCGTCGTGTATTCAGTGCATGTGTTAGGTGAGCGGAGATTATTTTTGGAGAGCGATTTAAGTCAACGTGGAGGATTTTGCAGCAGTAGGTGGACAGAGTGTCAGAGTGTATTGACTTCATTCAGGTAAGAATTAAAAAAAAAAATTGTTGCTTTTGATGACATCATCTGAAGGAAATGTTAACGGCTAATCCAGTAGCGTTTACGTGTAACGTGACTTTAACCGCAGCGTCACAAACTGTGAAGACTGTAGAAAACTTTATCAACATTTACATAAATTAGGAAGTATCTGTGCATGAGTTTTGAGTGCGCGAAGAAAGACGCAGCTCAAACTAGCTGCGGCTAGCGTTAGCATGTAACGTAACTTCACTTCAGAAGCGTGACAACCTTTCAACGCTGTTGAAAACTTTTATAGACATTTATATAAATCAGCGATACTATATATGCATCACTTGTGGATGTTTTTAGTGGTTATTTAGAGTCTTAACGCGACGAAGACAAAATTAAACGCACGTAGCGTTAGCGTCACTAGCGTGAACGTGTCACGTCACAATAACAGTGTGACTAACGCTGTAATTTAACATGCGTTAATAGGGTAGAGGGGTTTTAATGTTTCCAACGTCATTTTTGTGCTAAATCTGCTCTTTTTTTACCTCTGAGCAATGAGCAGACAGACGAACTACGTTGTTACATCATCACGTTGCAGTCTTGTTACGTCATCACGTTGACTGCAGTGTTATGTAGGTATCAGAATACTGTTGTTGGAATACTGAATACTGAATAATACAGAATACTGTATAAGTGTACTGTATAAACTTGAGAATTGTTTTTTAACTTTTTCATATTTTTACATGTACAGGTTTTCAGCTAGTCCAAGAGGTCATTTGGTATTTGGTGAGTCAGATAATCTTTGTCATTTGCACCGCATGTGGTACATGTGATGAAACTAGATTATGTACACATGGTCTCAGTTACATCCAACAAAAAAATGTAAGAGAAAAACAGTAATAACATCTAGGATATAACAAAGAAAAACATCAACTAGAAATACACTAATCACTAATGTAATAGAAAAACATCATTACAAACAGCAGCAGGAACATGAGTCTGTATGAGCAGATGGTCACAAATGAACACACAACAACAAGAAAACAGATCAGCATCAGCATGATGTGATATTTTGCAGTGATTATTCTTATTATTTAATTATTCATGAGTCTAACAGCCTCAGGGTAGAAGCTGTTCCTCTGTCTAGTGGTTCTACATTTGATGCTCCTTAACCTCTGTCCTGAGGGGAGTGGGGCAAAGAGTGTGTGTGCTGGGTGAGTGGGGTCCTTCCCCTTTACTGACTGAGGTCCACACTTTATCCATCCATCCATCCATCAAACATCCATCCATCAAACATCCATCCATCAAACATCCATCCATCAAACATCCTTCTTTCCTGAACCCAGACATATGGATTTTTTACTGACTGAGGTCCACGCTTTATCCATCCATCCATCAAACATCCATCCATCCATCCATCAAACATCCATCCATCCATCATCCATCATCAAACATCCATCTATCCATCCATCCATCAAACATCCTGCCTTCCTGAACCCAGACAGATGGATTCTTTACTGTGTAGGGATATAGCACCCTCATGTCCGTATGGGATGTGGGCCTCTCCACATCTCTCTGAAACTCTCAGTGTTACACCTTCTTGAAGCCCTCAAGGAGACGAGTGGACACTTATATTTGTTACAATTATTATGAATTAATGGACACTAATTAATCAGATTGAACTTTCTTTTTAATGTGTGTTAATTCAGAATTGATCAACAGTATATTTTTGTCATTTAATGATGATTTTACTAAGCTGGTATATTTTAAATATGCCAAAGTTAAGAGAACATCTCAGAATGATCTTGCTTTAAACTGTCTGCTCTATGCAGAATAAGTGTCTAAAGTTGAATGAACAATCCTTCGTATTTGTTTGAACTGTTTTTGGAACGAAGGAAAAGTGCTAGACATAGCTTGCTTTCGGTCTCCCGTCCTTTCTAAAAACAATGAATCTGTTCTCAAAACAAAGTACATGGCTTGTTCACATGCACCTGCATCTTCTGACGTATGTTCTTTTATTTACTGTCTACCCTACCTGTCACTCAGACGAACTGACCTTCAAAGTCACTCCTTCTCTAGTGATGGACAGCCAATCAGCAGGAAGTATGTGACTAAGTCACACCCCCTTCTTAAAGGGGCACTTCCTGCACTTTTAGCTTCAGTGCTTTGGAGAGAACTAACTCGTAACTGGCTTCTCTCCTCTGGGAAAGCTGGAGACGTTCCGGTCATATGTCAACTAGACTCACGTTTCAGCTGGAATCACAGTAAAGCCTTACTGTGATCCTTTCACTCATTTCTGAAAGAATTTGTTTTCTGAAGTTTATTTTGAAAATCCGTCAGTGCGATTGGGGCCTGTTCCTGCCGGTGAAAGCGTGCTCCCGGTTCGTCTGATCCAGCCATACACGCACAAAGTCGACTGGACCTCAACTAGACCACACAGTCCGTTAGTGTCCACAAGCTTCTCAGCCCTCACCTCCTCTAGACGTCTCGTCACCAGGTAAAGAGGCTTGTTTGTATGTTGCACGTGTCGGAAGTACAGCTGGACCTGTTTGGGAAAGGCATGCCACCCTGGTAGGTACAAAATAATCAACTTCAGCTAACTTAGCTTTCATCTTCTTCCTCCTATTTCTTATTTTTCATAAGCTATTAATCTGTCAAGTAAATGTGCCAACAGTTTAAGTTCTTAACTGTCTGTTTGTTTTAATTTGAATTCTTGTCAACGTAGTTATTAAATCAGAGCTAATATCGATACAAATGTTTAATGTAATTTTTGTGATAGTTTCAATAAAAGGTCTATTTTCTGGTAGACCAACATAAGTTGAAGTCTCTTGTGAAATTACATTTCTAGCTAATCACATCACAGATTTATTGATTTATTCTGAAAAAGTTGAGACCCCGTGAATTGGTGGCATGTTTATGCAGATAAAAGTCTGCTCAGACCTGCGCATCCAAACTGTATGTAAGTCAGTAAACTGACCTCGTAAGTGTACGATTACACAAACGCCCTATAGATTTCTTTACATATTGGTGGCCGCGTACGGGTCTTCTGAATATTGGTGGCCCTACAGGTCTTCTGAAAGATTAAATCGATTAAGTTGTTTTTGTAGCTTATTGTTACGGTGTTTGTTGGCATAGTTATGTATCCTGTTGTGGACTTATGGAATAGTTTTGGCTGGTGAGTGTCTCAGAGATTGCTAATCGTGGCATTGTCTGGTGTGTTTCCCGTTAGAATTATTTTTTCTTTCACATTCCAACGTATGCTTGAAGCTGGTGAGTGATAAATGTTGTGTCTGTGTTTGTGAGACGTTCATAACGTGTCGCGAGATTGCATGCACATTTCATTGTTGTGACCGCCGCGTCACGATTCTTCTTCATTTTATTACTTCTGCAGATTGCTGTTGAAGGTCTGTTTCACACATTTGCTGCTCCGTTTTACCTAATCTGTTACGACGTGTTGTTGTCTGAGGTTCGGATGAAACCCACTCAGCTTGGACCGGACGGGATCCAGTTCCGAATGACGTAAAGTCCGTTGTTGTACACAGTTAGCGTGTTGCCTTCTTTAGAGGGCGTGGGAGTTAGCCTGGATGTGTTTGGCTCATTAACAGTATTTTCTGTGGTGTATTCTACATTTATTTTGTGAAAGAGTGTCCAGGACTCTTTGGGTCGAGCTAATGTTAGCATTACCGAGAGACAAAATGGCTGCTTAAAGCGTTGTGATTGGTCCAGTGTGTGTCGTGTTCAAAAACGTTTGTTTCTGTAGACTCTGGTTGTCAGATTCATTTTTGTACACATTTCTGACAGTTTATCAGTGTTGTTTGGGTTCTATGCACGTGATATTGTCGAAGACTGGCTTAACCGCTGTGTTTTGC
The DNA here is from genome assembly GCA_038048925.1 of Garcialebias charrua. Lineage (NCBI taxonomy): Eukaryota > Metazoa > Chordata > Actinopteri > Cyprinodontiformes > Rivulidae > Garcialebias > Garcialebias charrua. The sequence goes on from JBBPBX010017980.1 coordinate 23,269, forward strand.
GATATTATGACTGTTTTAGAACGTTGAAAAGTCCGTTCCACGCTTTTGTTCGACCGACCACAGGTCCGTGAACACAACGCTCGAACGACGCGTCACACGTGGGTGGCGTTAGGGTTAGAAGACACAATTTCCCATGAACACTTGGGTTTTAGAACTACAGTTCTGTCTTCGCTGTGATTGGTCAATTTCACTGTAGGTGTTGACGCTTGAAGGAGTGAGGAGCTCACATCCTCGTCAACTTTCCCTTAAGCTGTTTGTCCCAGACAAGTTTCCATAATTGTTTGTCCATTACTGTCATTGAAAAGACTGTTTAAACGCGGTGTTTTGAGATTTTAATGGGTGGAATGAGTCAGTTGCTCTGAAACTGCTGATCGCCATGTGACCAGGTCACGTGACACCGGGAGCTGCAACTGTTTTATGAGGACCGACCTTATTTCTTTTAAACGCAGTTTAAAAGGTTTCACAGTTCAACCGATTTTGCTCACATGATTTCGTTTTTGTGAGCCTAGGTTCTAGAGCTTATCACGTAACGCTTTAGATCTGTCTGATTGATGCTTTTCATCCGTTGTTGGATGTCTGTGTGGGCTAAAAGCTGCAGCTTCGCTCACGGGTGATAACAACGCCTCTATAGCGGTCAGATAGAGAAATTACAGTCGCTGTGATAAACTCATTTCCAGCGCTGTGCCCCCTGCTGGTTACTTTAGAAGACGTAGTCTTCCTGTAATTTGTACATGTTGAATGTTCCTGTTTTAAACGGGAAACATTTTTGAAATATTGTACTCACAGCATCCTTTTAATTTGATTTTCGCAGAAAATCAATTGTTGAAGGCAGAACAGTTACACGGATTTCATGCAGACATGTCTGCTTTTTGGTAAACTTGACACTTTTCACATCAATTCTGTGCAAGCTGTCTGTCCCTGTTTTTAAACTGCAAGTTTAAAATAACACACAGGAGGCATCTTTTGTCTTGGTTTTCACAAGAAATCACACAAAAATAGCCGACCTTGAAGGTCGTCTCACAGTCGACAAATTAATAAAAATCACTGATTTTTATTTGATCTCACATCTTGGACTCCATGTTGACTGCCGAAGGTATCACATGGTGAGACTGCGCACTGTGAAATAAGGCAATTTTACTTGATTTTTCACAGAAAATCAGTACAAAGATGGACGTTCAAACAGGTGCATCACCTGATAGGGCCTCCTCTTTTATCGCACGTAGATGGATATCTGCTTCAGCGTATGCTAATTACTTAGCTGTGCGGTGGATGTCTGTCAGGATAAGTGGGAAAGTCCTCTGTCGTTCTGCGACAGGCTGATGTCTGTCTACTCCGGTGGCAAAACTGTCCCTGGACTGGTGGAGGAGGAGGAGTTTAAAGGTCTTTTCATTAAGAATCTCATGCCTTTCCAGAAGAAATGTGTTCGCTTCCATGTTAATTGCAAAGAGAGTACCATGACGGAAATTAAACAATGTCCTATGGAATTTTTTGACATGCTCGAACGACGAAAAACACCCTCAGTGGTGTGCCCAGGTCAAAAGGCCACTTCCCACTCGCAGGAAGTAGAAGAGGTTCCCTCTCCTTCAGAGTGCGAAAGTGAGCAGGTTTTTCATGATAACAAACCACAGATTGTGTCCAACTGGAACATTGACTCTGATCGGTTCGCGGGGAGTTCTACTGACCCTGCCCCTCAGGTTGAAGACCTTGAGATGAGCAAAGAACCACACAAGGTAGGTGTTCGCTCTCTAGATGAACCCAGATGGTTCGGATCGAACCAAAATAGTTCTCTCATGGATCTCACAGTAGGTGAAATTCGAAGGAGGTTGCATGGGCACCGTGAACCATTAAAAAATGGTCTGTCCCAACATGTACCCACGAGAAGCGGCCCTCCTACCCCTGCTCCTCGAACTGCACAGTTTAAGACATGCAATGAGTCACACATGCTCCAGATTCTGGAAATGGCGCCTCCGCACGTGGACGTGACTGAGGTTGTGAGTTGTTTGTCAAATGTTTTGAATGTTACAGTGGTTGACCAAGCTGACACAACGTATGACGTTGTCCTTGATGATAACACAAACAACGTTGTTCATCCTGATGAAGCGACGCGCAGCACTGCCTTTTGCAACAACTCAGTACACACAGTTGACATCAACAACGTCGACACTGACATAAATGTTGACAACAAACATATTGCTGAAAATCCACATCCTGAAGGTCATGAGGCAGACAGCCATCATGATGCTGACAGCGATGACGGTTACTCAGACAGAGTCACACGTACACAGGCACGTGTGGAACAACCTAAACGGTTTCTGTGTAACTTTATAAAAAGGGGAATAGCTAAGAGAGCTTACATGCCACTCACATTGGAAGGGGTCCTTGCGCAAGAAGCACTCCTGGTTTGCGGCTCAGACGTGTCTACCACGTCAGCCGAACTGTTTGAGGAGCTAACGACCGCCGCTAACAATGTTGACAGGCAAATACCCTTTGTGAAATACACTTATGGTGAGGAACAGGGCCTCGCACAGACGAGAACAACCCTAATAGCCATGGTTCACATGCAGATTGGCGAAATGTCACTATACCACCCGGTATATGTGTCTGAACTTGACTCACTCCAGACTCCATTTGTGGTTGGCCAAGATTTTATAAATCGCTTTGAAGCGATTATAAATTATGGCAATCAGACAATGTGGGCCACAGTGAGCAGTCCACTGCCAATCGTGGTACCTCCCCAAGGTCAGGACACTGACTGTCTAACAACAGGTACCGCTGAGGTCACATGGGATTCCCCAACCGAGACCACAAACCCGGTAAGTGAACCTTCATATACAGGTGAGACAGAGGAGACTCAACAGGTGGACCAGACTCTGGCCCAACACGAGAACCTCCTCTGCAAGCTGACACCTTCAGCACTCACTGAGCACGACCTACCACCGGTAGAAGAAGGTGTGGAGATCCAAGGGTCCCGTACCGATGACGCTGTACTGTCCTATGGGACAGGTAATTCGGCATACAGCCAAGATTTCAGTGAATTCTTGGTTCAAGGACATCTGAGTCCTGAAAGTGACAGTCTACAACACGCTGACAGTCACTTGGACTCCATGGTTACAGATTTTGAGGACCCTTCCTCAAACAAAAGGGGGGCAAACTCACACTTCCTACCACACGTAGAGGAAGGTGTGGAGGTCCAAGGACCCCACCCCACAGACGCTGTACTGTCCTCTGGGACAGATAATTCATTCATCAGCCATGCTTTCGATGAAACCTTGGTTCAAGAGCTTTTGAATCTAGAACTACTCAAAAATGACATAGTTCTTACAGACTTAAAGAGCACCTCTTCATTCATGAGGTAGGAAGACGTACAGCACAACGACAGTGACCCGTCGCAGTCTGACCAGTCAGACACGCCTGCGACGGCGCAGACAGTTGTGACACACCTGAATTACGCAGATAGAGGTAAACGTACAGAGATACGTTGGCCGAAACCTAAGAAGTTCCTGCGTACTGTCTACTCTAAGCTGCGCAAACAGCCTGAACTAAACAATGGCATCCTAACTCGTGCCCATGGACGGACGTCCACACCTGTGCGCGTGGTCCCCCATGACCACAGGGGGGTGATGTTAGGTCATGCCCATGTCAAGGACAAAGATTTCAATAACCCCACAAACGACAAAGATCTCGCAAACTCACAGACTTCATGGGAAAATAAGGTCGTCCAAGCACAGGATAGTAAATAAACTAAACAGTTTAAACTATACTAGTTGCGAAAAGAAACCGTTCCAACTAGAACTTAGAAACGCTAAGCATAAAACCCACAACAAAAAACTAACCTTAACAACCGTTTAAATCTGCAGGATTTAATTGACATTGGTTATAAAGCTAAGAACTGTTTTTCTTGTGTGTGACACATTGGAATCTGACGACCAGAGTGAGTTTGTTGTAGTGAAACGTTGTTTTCTAGTTGCTTGATTGCTACTTTTGTTGTTATTGAAGTTGTTATTGTTTTCTGAACACTCCCAGCCAAAAGAGGTTTTGATTGTTGATTAGTTGAAGACTTAAATGGATTTAACTATGCCAACATGCTGTTCATTTTGTTAAAGATCTCAATCTTTGAAGAGTCATTGTAGATCAATACTACTTAAGGTACTATAATCTACACTGACCTCCCAATCATTTAGGTAGGACCGATTCGATCGTTTCTATTCTAGATCTATTCATTTTGATGAGTCTCGCCATAGACTTCAAAATTTATAGGGAATACCAAATCTTGCGTCGTTCGTCTAAAAGACAACAGACATTTAGACCAAACTAGATTTCATTTTTTTAGTTTAACCTAAACTAAATAATGAATGGAGGAATAGTTTGAAAGAAGAGGCCTTCGTTACAGAAGCCCTCCACATTTCTATAGGTATAGATCCCTATATCTGATTTTTACAGCATTGATCCACCCCTTAATTGGTAATTGTAGCTGATCTAATCCATGATAGCTTACATACCAGGTGCATATAGGTAAGGCTTAATGTAGAATCCCAATCATAAGCCCACCTAAAACCACATAATTGCATGACACATTGAACCAGGGTGGCACCGACTGGAAGCCATCCAGCCTGCAACCTTCGATGTGGGGACCTGCTGATCCAACGTTGGTCTTCAACCTTCATCCAAGGGCCGCCTCCTCTGCTTCAATCGAGGGATCCCCTCTACATGCTGATTAAAAACCATTCTTGCTGATGAAATCAATAACCCCCATCGTTGTGGATTTACCGTTGTGGATTATAAGACTTTGTTTTCCAAGGGATCACAGACTCAGTTTTCCATGGGTTAACAGACTATGTTTTCCAAAGGATTGAAAGCTTACCGCAATGGGATTACCTACGAACAGTATGGAATTTCCAAAAACATTATGGGAGTATAATTTTGAACTTTTTTGACTTTTTTTTTCCACTTGCTGGATTACATAGAGGTCAGAGACATTCGGTGGTATCCTTTCGTGTTGGAACTCATCTCCAAGGACAGGCGATGATTTCCAAAAAGGGGGACTGTAGGGATATAGCACCCTCATGTCCGTATGGGATGTGGGCCTCTCCACATCTCTCTGAAACTCTCAGTGTTACACCTTCTTGAAGCCCTCAAGGAGACGAGTGGATACTTATATTTGTTACAATTATTATGAATTAATGGACACTAATTAATCAGATTGAACTTTCTTTTTAATGTGTGTTAATTCAGAATTGATCAACAGTATATTTTTGTCATTTAATGATGATTTTACTAAGCTGGTATATTTTAAATATGCCAAAGTTAAGAGAACATCTCAGAATGATCTTGCTTTAAATGAACAATCCTTCGTATTTGTTTGAACTGTTTTTGGAACGAAGGAAAAGTGCTAGACATAGCTTGCTTTCGGTCTCCCGTCCTTTCTAAAAACAATGAATCTGTTCTCAAAACAAAGTACATGGCTTGTTCACATGCACCTGCATCTTTTGACGTATGTTCTTTTATTTACTGTCTTAGTCCATGGGCCAGACTGGAAGTCGGTACCACCGGAGGTGGCTAAGGCTGTCATACCATTTTTGAAAGCTTGAAATCTCACCTTTATGATAAGCTATGATAGCAATCACAGTTTTGTAGCTGTTACAAGTTATAGCGATTTTATGACAACAAAGTTGAGGATATTTAATGCCTATGATGACTTTACTAAATCTTGTATATTTGACCAGAAATGTATATTTTCCAACAAAAAGTGTCTATAAATTTGGCTATTAATATTGACAATGTAAATGTGAAAATCATTAGTTAAAACAAGTTCAAGGTCATTGTGAACGTTCAAGGTCAAGTAAAAAACAAGTGTTTTTTTAATTATTAAAATGGCTTTAAATTCACCAAATGTCTTTTTTCTAACTCAGAATATTCTCAGCTCTCAGAAAATATATAATATTCATATATGTGTACTACAGCTATGATTCTATGTGTCTATCTCGTCATGTGGAGATAGCGAAAATGTTATTTTTCATAACATAGCATTATGTGCTATTTGTAAGCAAAAGGTGTTTTTATGATATGGCCAATTCCATTATGAAGAATTTTAAAGTCTTCATAATGGAATTTGCCATATCATAAAATCACAGTGTCACTTGATAAAGGTCAAGGTCATAGTGTAAGGTCAATAAACAACAAATCTGTATTAATGGCAATTTTTTATTGCTTTCACCAGAATATCCTATGTAGTTCAAAAAATTAACATTTTTGTGATAGAGAACATTATATATTTTCAAAAATGTATAGAAGGAATGTTTTGAACAAAATTGTTAGTTTCATGTGCACAAAAAACAAATTTCACAAATCAGTGCCACTATGAGTGGGTAAGTGTCATTGATTGGTACAAGCTATTCGTCTTCATCGTCGTCATCAGAGTCAGACTGCTGTACTTCTGATTCTTCTTTGCTGGATTGGTTTTTGCAGTTCTGTAGCTTGCACATGTCTGTGCACTTCAAGCCATTGTTGAGACAGGTACACTCTGGTAGTTTGCATGAACGCACACATTTGCATGAGAGAAGCTGCAGCACGGCATCTGGGGCAGGTGAGCCACGCATCCACTGGATAGCCAACTTACCATCTTTGTCTGTTGTCCAACCACAGTCCTTTGGGCTTGGGACAAAGGGCTGGTTAACCAGACATCTCCTCCAAATGGCATCTTGATAGTTTGCACGGAGAAAATGCATGAAGAGACAGTCTTCACAAGGAGACAACAGACTTGACTCGACCTCTCCTCGATTTGCACAGAACAGCTGATATTGGAGCTTGTTTACTTCAGTAGTTTTAGTGGAAGCCATGTACATGTGAGAAGTGATCTGTTGCAACTTTTGAAACAGTTCTGCAGATAACTCCCAAGAACGTCCAAGTTCACTGAAGGCCACCTGTATGTCCTTGTCAGACTTCATCTGCTTAAAGGCCGTCATCTTTCCACGTCCAACAAATGCACTGACTGTATCACAGCCTGTAAAGGCATGCATGCCAATCAAACCATCGCAGACACCACCTCCCAGTGCATGCCTGAGGCTGGTTATATCTATGAACCGTGTTCGGGTCTTTGTGCCACTCTTCAGGTAAATAGGACATGCGATACTCTCACTGACCCCCAGGCACAGAACCAAGACATCAGTATCCTCAGCAGTTATGACCACAGACTTGTAGCCAGATTGTGATGCATGAAGAGCATGGAGCAGGAGACGGGTGTCTGCTTCTTCCTGTGAGCACTTTAGCTCTGTGGACTCTTCCCATTTTTCATTGGTGATCTTGAAGCACAGTTGTTCACAGGTAACGTATAACACCTTGTCTTTCAGTTTTGCTCAGTGTTTTGGTTCCTTCCACTGCTCTACCAGGAACTTGATCAGACTTGCTTTGTTAGAAGGGCTGCAAAGTAGCTTCCTCCATTGTTTAATGTGGTGCCCTGGTGCAATGTTTTTGATTTGGATTCCTGAGTCTGCACCCCTGTTGACTCTTTCTGCATCTTTAATGGACGTCTCCTTGTAAACGTCAAACACGACATCGATGCGGCAGCTCTCTGTACCTTCATGGAGAACACTGGACAATGTCAGTTCTGCAAGCTGTGAGAAGGTTTTGTCATTTCCTTTCAGTTTCTGGACCAGACTCATCCCATCAATGACCGTTGCAGATGAACCTGGGATGACTTCTGCAGGAGAAACAATCTTCTCAAGCTCTCTGGCTAGGGCTGCTTTGTTGGTTTTACGTAAAGACCCATCTCCATTTGCAAGTGTCCATGGCAAAGGCCCAAGAGGATGAGCCAGTACTTCACTCATGTGCAACTTTCTGCTTTCTGCAACAAGGATCATCTGGCCAAACAGCTTTCTGTCAGCTTTAAGGACTACTTCTCTGGATTGACTATGGCGAAGGGACTGCATTCTGATGTCTGAGAATGTTTTCAGTTTCTTCTTTGTCATTGTTTCATAGAACTTTGTGGATGGGGTATCTGCTTCCATGCGCTGTTGCTTGAAAGCTTGGTATGCCTTTTCCCCTATGTCATTGGCTTCAAGAAGGTCTTTGGCTACATTGTGCGGTGCAATAGTGGCAGTTGACAGGCTGACCAGCTCGCCTTGATCACAGTTGAAGGGATTCATCCAACTGACCTCCATCAGCTGAACAAGGGACTGGGTATCGGCCTCATCTCTTTGTATCCTAGGCAGCAGTAGGTCAGGATGTTTGAAGTCATGTTGGCCCACGTGTATCATGGTCCTCAATTGTCGCAGGTATCTGCTACGGTATTCAGCTGTGAGATAGTACTTGGCCACAGCTCCAGCTTTCAGGCTAAACCCCTTTGTTCCACCGGGCGTCTGGGTGTCTTTGTTGATAGTTTCTTCAATTGTCTGATCTACAGGAATATGTCCAAAGGGATTTTGGGGCCCGATCTGTGCTGCAAAGCCACATTTCATGAAGTAAGCATAAACATCTAGGTGTTCTATGGGAAGTTGTGACATTGTGGCATAGTAGTAGGCCAGGAAGCGTGCGTAGTTCACCTTGTCATAAGCAAAACACCATGGGATCATCTTTCGGATAGCTGTGTAAGAATTATGAGGAGGTTAATATTAATACTGACCTCTTTATCCTTAATTAATCTACTTATTCAGATTGAATAGTAAATTCACAGATTCTGTTCTTTTTCAGTTTACCCAATATTTCTGTGATCTTTATGATGGACAAATAAACAGAGCCATTAAGTGACAATGGACATTGACTTAGTTTGATATGTCAAAAAGACACTATCATTTATTTAAAATAAATCAACTAAATTAACACCATTACACTTGATTGACATGATTTCACTTTCTTTCAATTTAAAACGTCAGCACACTTAAATTCAACACAACAGACATAAATATTGGATGTTAACATATTTAGTCTGTGGGCTCTTCAGCTTAAATATAGTTTCCAGCTTAGATTGAGAGGGAAAGAGTAGGAGGAAAGATTTAAGAAGAAATTATCATGAGCATGATACCAGAGTGACACTTCTCCTCCGACTTCTGCTAAAATCCAGGTACGTTTTGTAAACAGCTCTTTACCTTTTGACGACCGCCCGGTAAGAGGTGACCTTGTAGCCTTTCAGATGCACGGATCCTTGTGGGGACCAGTACGATACCTTCAAGCAAGGTTCTGGTTTACGTCTCCAACGTCTCCTGGTTTTGCTTGGTCATCAGAGAATATGTCAGCTTCAGGCCTCTGACTTCAAGATAAACTTATTCCAGGAAGGAATAGACAAAGTTCTTGATCTTACGCTTGTTCGAAGTAGACTCATAACAGCCTGTTATCAGTCCTTAGCTGAAGACGCCGGTCGTTAGCTCTTGACCACACGTGTCCAGCTCTTGGGAAAGTTCACATCTCTTGGAAGTTCCCAGCAACTCTGAGGAACCTGCTGGTTCCTTCCAAACTCTGCAGACTCTTTCAGACTCCTGCCGACTCTCGCGTTCCAGCCACAGCTTAGAACTTAAAGCAGGATTCAAAGAGAGGAGTTCACTTGTCTTATCGCGACCCAAGGTTACAGCCAGAGCAGAGGGAGGTTTGTTTAGGAAAAGACAGAGAAGCTGGAGCCTTGTTCATGAAAAACAACGGATAAACCTGTCTTCTGATTTCTAAACAAAACAGTCGGGTCTCTGTGACCCGAGATTTCCCTTTAACACAGCAGTGAACACAGTTTAACTCTTAAAGAATAACACAGCTTAAAAGCACACATCATGAAAATGACAAATGTTATTCTTTTGATCACATCAGCCTAAAATCAAAGATAGAAATAGTCTCTTTTGGTGACTATATTTATCAGATTACAGCTTAATGAATGATTTTGTAGTAAATGTCTTGCTTTACTGAGAGGTCAGTAAAGGTCATCACTGGACAGTTCAAAAGTACACAGGTGTCTTAAAAGTGGACAAGGTCATGCCCACTACATCTCCCCCCTTTTGGAAGCCATCGCCAGTCCTTGGGGATGGGGTCCAACACGAAAGGAAACCTTGAACTGTCTTTGATCTTGAAGTAATCCAGCAAGTGGAAAAGAAAAATCAAAAATTATAATCCCATAAAGTTTTTGGAAATTCCATACTGTTCGGAGGTAATCCCATTGCGAAAAGCTTTTAATCCCTTGGAAAACTGAGTCTTATAATCCACAGCGGTAATTCCACAGCAGTAATTCCACAACGATTAGTTTTGTTGATTGATCAGCAACAATTGTTTTCATAATCAGCATGTAGAGGGGATCCCTCGATTGACGCAGAGGAGGCGACCCTTGGATGAAGGTTGAAGACCAAGCGTTGGAGCTGCAGGTCCCCACATCGAAGGTTGTTGGCTGGTTGGTTTCCAGTCAGTGCCACTCTGGTTCTATGTGTCATGCAATTATGTGGTTTTTTAGGTGGGCTTATGAATAGGATTTTACATTAGGCCCTACCTATATGCACCTGGTATGTAAGCTATCATGGTTTAGATCAGCTACAATTACCAATTAAGGGGTGGATCAATTCTGTAAAATTAGATATAGGGATTTGTACCTATAAAATTTTGGAGGGCTTCTGTAACGAAGGCCTCTAATTCCAAACTATTCCTCCATTCATTACTTAGTTTAGGTTAAACTAAAATAAAAATGAAATATAGTTTGATCTAAATGTCTGTTGTCTTTTAGACGAACGACGTAGGATTTGGTATTCCTAATAAATTTTGAAGTCTATGGCGAGACTCATCAAAATGAATAGATAATCTAGAATAGAAACGATCGAATCGGTTCAATTTAGAAATTGTGAGACCAGTGTAGTTTATGGTACCTTGAGTAGCTTTAAACTACATTGACTCTTCGACGATTGAGATTTAACAAAACGAACTGCATGTTGGCATAGTTAAATCCATATCATTCATTAACCAATGTTAATACAAAACCTTTTTGGCTGGGAGTGTTCAGAACCAAACAATATCTCAACTAATGACAACAGTAATGACTAAACAACAAGGAAACAACGTTTCACTGCTTCGACACACTCTTGTCGTCAGATTCCAAAGTGCAACACACAAGAAAACAGGTCTCAACTTTATGACCGAGGTCAAATTAAATCTCGTGGATTTAAACTGTTGTTAAGGCTAGTTTTTTGTTGTGGGTGTTAGGCTTAGCGTTTCTAAGTTCAAATTGGACAATGCGACTTATAGGGTGGGAAATACGGTAGTTTAAACCTGATTAGTTTATTTACTAACTTGTGTTTGGACGACCTTATTATCCCATGAAGTCGGTGAGTTTGTGAGATCTTTGTCTTTTGTGGAGTCATTGAACGCCTTGTAAGGTTTGATCTGATTTCGATGTACCCATTTAGCAATTGGCTCTTTGCGGCCTTTGCTGATTTTGATTTCGTAGACGACTGAGGACACTTTGTCTGTTATCAGATGAGGTCCAGTCCACCTGGGCATTAGTTTGCGGGCGAGAGTTCCGGTCTCGGACTCTCCTTTCCCGGTTGCTGGGGCGAACGTATAGTACCAGACTCTGTCTCCCACTTGGAGTTCATTGTGAGAGGCCTTCTGGTCATAGTACGCCTTACGTCCTTCAGCGGATCTTTCCAGGTTTTTCTGGGCGAAAGCAAAAGTGTTTCTGAGGTGTACATTCAAATCTTTGTCTTTGGCATGGCCTAACATCACCCCCCTTTGGTCATGGGGGACCACGAACACAGGTGAGGACGTCCGTCCATGGGCACAAGTTAGGATGCCACCGTTTAGTTTAAGCTGTTCGCGCAGCTGAGAGAAGACGGTACACAGGAATCGTTTAGGTTTTGGCCAACGTATCTTCTTACGTTTACCTCTTTCCGTGTAATTCAGGTGTGTCACAACCGTCGGCGCAGTCGCAGGTGTGTCTGATTGTACAGACTGCGACAGGTCACTGTCGTTGTGTGTGTCTTCCCACTTCTTGACTGAAGAGGCGCTCTTTGAGTCTGTAAGAACTATGTCATTTCTGAGTAGTTCTAGACACAAATGTTCCTGATAGCCGAATTACCTGTCCCAGGGGACAGTACAGCAACCTCGGTGTGGGGTCCTTGGATCTCCACACCTTTCTCTACCTATGGTAGGTAATGTGAGTTTTCCCCCTTCTTGTCTGATGAGGGGTCCTCGTAATCTGCAACAATGATGTCCAAGTGACTGTCAGCGTTTGGATGACTGTCATTTTCTGGACTCAGATGCCCTTGAACCAAGGTTTCATTGAAAGCTTGGTTGATTGCCGAATTACCTGTCCCAGAGGACAGTACAGCGTCTTCGGTGTGGGATCCTTGGATCTCAACACCTTTCACTACCTGTGGTAGGCAGTGGTCAGGGAGTGCTGAATGTGTCAGCTCACAGAGGAGGTTCTCTTGTTGGGCCAGAGTTTGGTCCAACTTTTGGGTCTCTTCTGTCTCACCTGTAGTTGAAGGTTCACTTACCGGGCTCTCGTCCTCGGATGAGCAGTCCCTTGTGTCCTTTGCGGTACCTGCGGTTAGGCAGTCTGTATCACAACTAGGAAGCACTTTTATTGGCAGGGGTTTTCTCACTGTGCTCCACATTTTCCGTCGACCATAATCTATAATCGCGTTGAAGCGGTTTATAAAATCTTGGCCAACCAAAAATGGGAATGAGTCAAGTTTAGACACGTACACCGGGTGGCGTAGTGTCATTTCGCCAATCTGCATGTGAACCATAGCTATAGCTGTTAGGGTTGTTCTCGTCTCTGCGAGACCCTGTAGCTCAATAGCACATTTCTCAAAGGGTATTTGCCTGTCAACACCGTTAGCGGCGGTCCTCAGCTCCTTGAACAGCTTGGCCGACATAATGGTTATATCAGAACTACCATCCAGGAGGGCTTCACGCTCAAGGACACCTTCCAGTGTGATAGGCAGGTAAGCTTTCTTAGCCACCCCCCTTTGTATAAAGTTACACAGAAACCTCACAGGTCTTGGCCCACGTTTCTGTTCACGTGTGACTCTGGCTGTGTAATCATGTTCACTGTCAGCATCTTGTTGGCTGTCAGCATCATGACCTTCAGGATGTTGTTGTGTGTCAGCAATTGGTTTGCTGTCAACATCCATGGCAATGTTGGTAGTAGTGTGCGCTGAGTTATTTGTGTGCTCTGAGTCTTTGTGAAAGACAGTGCTACACATCGCTCCAGGTTGGTCAATGTTGATAGTGTCATTATCAATGATAACGCCACTCATTGTATCAGGTTGGTCAAGCACAGTAACATTCAAATCTACTGACAAACTACTTACTTCCTCTGTCTCTTCCGAGCATAGAGGTGTTGGGCCATTATTCCGGGACATTCGTGACTCTTTGCACGTCTTGAACTGTTCTGTTCGAGGCGCGGGAGGTGCAGTTCCAAGGCTCGGGGGTGTCTGTTGGGACCACGCATAGTTACATGAGTATAGGTCCTCATCCTTCAATTTCTTTTGAAGTCCACCCACCGATTGACCTCGGTTTTCACCCATCTGGTTCGATCTGAACCGTTGTGGGTCTCTTAGAGAGTGAACACCTACCTTTTGTGGTTCGTTGCTTGTCTCAGATTTTTCAATCTGAGGTGCTTCAGGGGCGGGGCTCCCTTTAAACCATTTTGAGTCACTGTTCCAACTGGTACCAACATTTCGGTGTATGTCAGTTTGAAAATCTTGTTTATGCTTGCGTGCATTATCCAACTCTTCTAACAACTGACGTATGTTCTCCATCTCCTCTGAGGTCAGAGGGCCTTTGATACGACAGTGTTTATTCTCGCTTTCCATAGGAGAGAGAACCTCTTCTATTTTTAGCGACTGGGATACGACCTTTTGACCTGGGCACACCTCAGAGGGTGTTTTGCTTCGCATGTGAGCCTCAGCCGCAGTTACAGCACACTGTTTCAAGGCTTTTTGTCTAAACTGACGTTGTAACTCAAGGCCTTTTGTGAGAAGTTCTGCTCTTTCTCGTTTGCTCTTCTTCCTTATCAATTCAAGCTTTGCTTCGAGCAGCTTGAAAGCTTCAGCCTTGCCTTGCATATTAGCGTAAAAAACCTTTACAACACCCCGTTTTATTTCATCCAAAGATGTTACTTCTAATTCACACCAGGTGTACAATGGCAACTTGAATCTAATATCAGAGATTAGATTATTTCTGAAAACAGATTTGAAAAGCGTCTGCTCTTCCAGGCCTGGTTCCTTTATGTCACCTGCATACGCCTTGAAAATTCTGTCAAAGAAATGCAATGGATGTTCATCTTTTCTCTGCAAGACATCTCGTGCAGCTAAGTAGTCACCACACAATGAGAAAGATTTTTTCTCTGTGCGAGGTGCAGGGGGAGCAGGTCCTCGGCTTCGGGGTTCCTCTTGGGATCCTTTGATGTATGAGTCTTCTAGAGGCACATACTGTATGAACCTTGGACGCGCACCTTCTTGAACTTCCATCTTTGTTTTGATTGTTTGTGAAAATCAATAAGACAGTTCGTATTTTAATGTGTGCAAATAAATCTTCACTTTTAATGTAGCACTGAGTCAATCAAACTAACCAGCTGTGTGGTTTAAGTGTTTCACCGTGTAATAAGTATTTCTATTCATAGGTACCTTCTTTCAGGACTTACCCTTAATGAACTGTAAAAGTTAAATGCCCTTGCAGTGTTAACTTTATATATAACTTATTTTTTAACAACAGTTACTAACTAACACAAACATGATTTTCGTTTTACTTACTCAAACACTTTTTAAAAGATTTGAAATAAATGCAATATTCACACTAAAATGTTCCCAGGAAGCTGCTCCATCATGCCTTAAAAAGATGTATTGCAGTTTGGCTAAACTGTTTTGCTGTATTTTGACAGTTATCAGGAGTGAAAATAGGATTACTTGTTTGTTATTTTAAATATTTTTTTATTTAAAATAAACTGGAGTTTTTGTATGCTCAACATAACATTACAGATGTTATTCCAAATAAAAATCAGTGATTTTTATTAATTTGTTGTCATTTGACATCCTCAAATTTGTTCTGCTATCTTTGTTTTGATTTTTGTGAAAATCAAGTCAGCAGATGCTTTTTGTTTGTTATTTTAAACTTTTTATTTAAAATAAACTGGAGTCATTAATTTTACACAGAAAAACGTTAAAAATGCCATTTTTAACTAAAAGTGTACAGATGTACACACCAATTCTGTTTAAAATTCAGAGATGTGAAGAGCATAATGTGGAATTGCTCTGATCTCCATCATTTTTTTTTTAATTTAATTTGAAAATCAAATAAAAATGCCCTTTTGAGTGTTATTTTAAATCTCTTCAGTATTTAAAATGAGCATAAATAGTTTGTCTGTACCTCTGTTATTCTAAAATTTGTATTTAGAATAAACAGGAGTTTTTGTTTGTGTACAGAACAATTTTTTAAAAGCTGGTAATTCACCATAAAAATGCTGACTTTTTTATGATGTTTTTGAGAAAGCTCATCTGTCAACGTCTTTTAACCAACAGGGGGCAGCTTCGAGTCTTAATTTTAATCACGAGGAAACTGGTTTTTCTAATCGGTATTTAAACTAAAAACAACCTTTTCAGAGTTAGTTTCTAGTATGTTCGTGATAAACGCTCGAACTACGGTCTTGTCAGAGACAAATATATGTTGTTAGACAGTTTAGATGGCTTTAAATGAGTTTTTAAACTCTAGTGAAACCACTTTTCACCGTGTGTGTGTGAACTGGGTCTGCTTGTCACTCAAAGTGCATCAGGAAATGACGACACAAATAGGCGGGTCGACGCAGCGCGTCACCAGCTCTGCTGTGCTGAGCGAGGCGGAGCTCGCTACACAGATACGTGACGTCAACCAATCAATCACAGCGGTTGTAGTTCATTCCAAGCGTTCATGGTAAATGAAGTTTTCTTACCTTCGCCCAATGCAGTACCGGAAATGACGACAAAGTGGGTTGGTCGCAACGGCGTGCGTTCCCACTACAGCGAATCAGCGCTCGCCACGAGTGATTGACAGCTCACAGCTCTCGTTCATCCAATCACAGCTCATAAACAACGTGTAGGACACGTCTATGTAACGTTAGCTTAGCACGCAACTCTAGACTCTTAAACAACTCAAACGCTTTAAATAAACTTCCCAAAATTCTGAAACGTGGCAATCACAATTAAAACAGGCACGACTTAGCTACATTCAGTAACCCAGCACTTCAGCTGCAGAACAAACACGGACTCGCTCGGAGCCACTTCAAGGTCGGTTCCGGTCCACTTTTCAATGGAGCAGGAAACGGGTCTGACACAACCCAGCCGACACGTTCTAACAGTAATATGCCTTTTCGACCTGCGCTAACTTGCAAAAATACCACACACAGCAATCTTGTAGATGTTAAAGTAGCTTTTCAGGCAATTTGACTCGGCGGTCATTTTGCAGTGAGATTGCCTCAGCTTGTGCAACGTAATCTGGACCGGGTCCTTATCAGAACCACCAAACACTTCCCACACAGCGAGACAGATCCCCACCAAACTACTTATAGCGTTTCAAAAGTTGAACAAATAACAATTTCAGCTTCAAATGTCATTAACTGCAGTCCTGCAATCGTTCTGAACACTTTTCCAGCCAAAATAATTAATCTGTTAGAGTCCAAAACTTGGATCCCAATATGCAAACATGACGTTACAGTTCACGAGAGATCACAGATATCAATAAACTTTCAGAACCACGTACGAGGGCCACCAGATGTAAGAATTATGAGGAGGTCAATATTAATACTGACCTCTTTATCCTTAATTAATCTACTTATTCAGATTGAATAGTAAATTCACGGATTCTGTTCTTTTTCAGTTTACCCAATATTTCTGTGATCTTTATGATGGACAAATAAACAGAGCCATTAAGTGACAATGGACATTGACTTAGTTTGATATGTCAAAAAGACACTATCATTTATTTAAAATAAATCAACTAAATTAACACCATTACACTTGATTGACATGATTTCACTTTCTTTCAATTTAAAACGTCAGCACACTTAAATTCAACACAACAGACATAAATATTGGATGTTAACATATTTAGTCTGTGGGCTCTTCAGCTTAAATATAGTTTCCAGCTTAGATTGAGAGGGAAAGAGTAGGAGGAAAGATTTAAGAAGAAATTATCATGAGCATGATACCAGAGTGACACTTCTCCTCCGACTTCTGCTAAAATCCAGGTACGTTTTGTAAACAGCTCTTTACCTTTTGACGACCGCCCGGTAAGAGGAGACCTTGTAGCCTTTCAGATGCACGGATCCTTGTGGGGACCAGTACAATACCTTCAAGCAAGGTTCTGGTTTACGTCTCCAACGTCTCCTGGTTTTGCTTGGTCATCAGAGAATATGTCAGCTTCAGGCCTCTGACTTCAAGATAAACTTATTCCAGGAAGGAATAAACAAAGTTCTTGAGCTTACGCTTGTTCGAAGTGGACCCATAACAACATGTTATCAGTCCCAGCTGGATGACGAGTCCTTAGCGCGTGACTTGTGGTCATTCAGCTCTTTGGAAGTTCACATCATCTTTCGAAACTCCCAGAAACTCTGGAGCGTTCTCGCACAGTTAGAACTTAAAAAGCAGGCACAAAGAGAGGAGTTCACTTGCCTTATCAGGACCCAAGGTTACAGCCAGCAGCAGAGGGAAATGTTTAGGAACAGACAGAGAAAGCTGGAGCCTTGTTCATGAAAAACAACGGATTAAACTGTCTTCTTATTTCTAAACAAAACAGTCGGGTCTCTGTGACCCGAGATTTCCCTTTAACACAGCAGTGAACACAGTTTAACTCTTAAAGAATAACACAGCTTAAAAGCACACATCATGAAAATGACAAAAGTTATTCTTTTGATCACATCAGCCTAAAATCAAAGATAGAAATAGTCTCTTTTGGTGACTATATTTATCAGATTATAGCTAAATGAATGATTTTGTAGTAAATGTCTTGCTTTACTGAGAGGTCAGTAAAGGTCATCACTGGACAGTTCAAAAGTACACAGGTGTCTTAAAAGTGGACAAGGTCATGCCCACTACATATACAGCCGGCAGCTTTATGCAATATTTGCACTACACTGCCAACTGAAAAGTAACAAAAATGATCCTAAAAGGATGAAATTACAAAAATCAAAGGATTTATTTAATACTTTACGTACATATATTCTATTCGGCCACGAAATTAACAAAAAATAGAATGATCTTTTAATCCCTAAAACCACTTTTAAATCTCAAATACACGGGTGTGTCGCCACCGCATTTATACATAAAAGTACCATACCATACCATACCAACTTTATTTATAGAGCACTTTTTGCACCCAACAGGACCAAAGTGCTGTACACACAATCACAAAATACAATACAATCATAAAATGGAAGGGACTAAAAACAGTACTAAAATAATAAATTATGAATACAATAAAACAATAAAACAAAGTTAAAACATCTCAGATTGTACCAAAAGCCAAAGAAAAAAGATGGGTTTTAAGAAGAGACTTAAAAACAGCAAGTGAAGAGGCCTGTCTTATGTCTAATGGGAGGTCATTCCAGAGCTTAGGAGCTACCACAGAGAAAGCACGGTCCCCTCTAAGCTTGCGCTTTGTCCTCGGTACCCTCAGAAGCAACTGGTCAGCTGACCTGAGCGAACGAGAGGGTGTGTAGTAATGCAGCAGCTCTGACAGGTATGGAGGGGCATGGCCATTTAGAGCTTTAAAAGTAAATAAAAGTATTTTAAAATGAATCCTGTAACGCACCGGTAACCAGTGCAAAGATGCCAAAACAGGGGAAATGTGATCAAATTTTCGTGTACCTGTTAAGAGTCGTGCAGCTGCATTTTGAACCCTCTGAAGCTGGGAAGTACACAGATCACTAATACCAACATAAAGTGAATTACAGTAATCCAGCCGTGTGGTCACAAATGCATGGATTGCTGTTTCAAAGTGCTGTCTAGGAAGGATGGCTTTTACTTTGGCTAGCTGCCTCAAATGAAAAAAGCTGGATTTTACAACTGCTTTAATCTGAGACTCCAGCCTAAGACCAGCATCCAGCTTGACCCCTAGATTTGTAACAACTGGCCGGACATACTGAGCCAAGGAGCAATCGGACAGAGAGTCTTCAGTCGAATTGCCAAAAATCACCACCTCTGTTTTGTCTTCGTTAAGTTTTAAGAAGTTTAGGGCCATCCAGGCCTTCAAATCTTCCAAACATAGGAACAGAGACCGAAGAGAGGCTGAGTCTGCTTTCTTTAAAGGTACGTAGATCTGTGTGTCATCTGCATAACAATGAAAAGCAATCCCGTATTTCCTAAAAACAGAACCAAGCGGAAGGATGTACAACAAAAATAAAAGAGGGCCCAAAACTGAGCCCTGCGGAACACCACATGAGAGTGGAGCAGAGGAGGACCTATGTCCATCAAGACAGACACAAAAAGTACGCTTGGTCAGATAAGATTTAAACCAATCTAAGGCTATATGACCAATGCCCACCCACTGTTCCAAACGTGTGATTAAAATGTTGTGATCCACTGTGTCAAACGCAGCTGATAGATCCAACAACACCAAAACAACGCAGTCACCAGAATCAGTCGCCAAGAATATATCGTTAAAAACTTTTAAAAGAGCTGACTCTGTGCTATGAAATGATTTAAAACCGGACTGAAAAACCTCTAAAATATTATTTTCAATGAGATAGGCCATTAGCTGATTATAAACTACCTTCTCAAGAATTTTCGAAACGAAGGGCAATTTAGAAATTGGTCTGTAGTTCGCCAGGACAGCAGTATCCAAGTTTGATTTCTTAATTAGAGGCTGGACAACTGCATGTTTCAGATTTTCAGGAACAGCACCTGAGGACAGGCTACTATTCACAAGAGCAAGGATCGAAGGACCTATAGAAAGAAAAACCTCATTGAATAGTCGAGGTGGAATAGCATCGTCTGGAGAACCAGTTGGTTTTAAGTGGCTAACGACCTCCTGCAGGGAATGCAAAGTCACACATTCAAAGCTATGAAAAATAGCAGAGCAAGGCACAGTATCTACAGGGTCATGAACAGTGGGTATGATCTGGGCCCTAATAGAAGTGACTTTCTCAACAAAGAAGTGTAAGAAACTTTCACAGAGAGCAGGGGAAGTCTCCACAATAGCACCATGTGGGGCATTTAAAACAGAATTAATAGTTCTAAATAAAACAGCAGGATTGTGACTGTTAGATACAATGATATTAGTCAGGTATCTTCTTTTGGCATCTTTTACAGTCCTTTGATAACAGCGCCAACATTCCTTCAATATTTGGAGTGACACCTGCAAGTTATCATTTTTCCATTTACGTTCAGCTTTACGACAGTTTCTCCTGGCAGCCCGAGTGACATCATTTAACCAGGGTTCATGTTTGGATTTTGCAGGTCTAATTTTTAATGGTGCCACCGAATCCAGAGCTGCTTTGCTGGTAGAATAAAACCAGTTGCTGATGTCCTCGGTTTTATTTCCCACAGTCTCTGGGATTGTACAGTTCTCATTAAAAACAGAAGAAAACTGAACAGCAGTGGAAGGGTTAAGAACACGACAGAGCCGAACTGCAGCACATGGTTTAACTTTGGTAATGGACTGCTTTATCTCAAATAAAACAGGCATATGGTCTGAAAATAATGGGTCACCAATCACTAAGTTAAAAACTGGTAGACCAAAAGATAAAACCAAATCAAGTGTGTGTCCAAACTCATGAGTAACACCAGTCACAAACTGCACAAGATTAAAAGAATCAATAACATTAAGAAACGACTGAGCCATAGGTGAAGTAGGACAACAGACACGGATATTGAAATCACCAATCACAAACTGCACAAGATTAAAAGAATCAATAACATTAAGAAACGACTGAGCCATAGGTGAAGTAGGACAACAGACACGGATATTGAAATCACCAGCCAATAAAATTTTGTCATACCGTGGCATGATATCGGCCAGGAAATCAGAAAAGTCATTTATAAAATCTTTGTTGTACTTTGGCGGCCGATAGACCACTGCACACAACACAGTGTGGGAGCTACCAAGTTCAAAGAGACCAAGCTCAAAGCTACCAAAACGGGCTGGTGGCAACTGTTTACAAGTAAAACAGTTCTTAAGTAGATGAGAAAAGAAGTCGCTGTCTGGTGACAAAGCAGAAATGATTTTGTTCACCAAGAAAAACCTGCCACTAATGAAAAAGTGACTGGAATAAGTCTGTGAGGACAAACTTACCTGTGCAAGTGTTATTTCTTATTACCCACTGACTTGAAAATGTTACACATGCTGCATTATCTTTTTTTGTTTTGTTTTTTAAAATGTAACAAGTGAAAGAGTAAAAAGAACTGATTTTTTTTATGGTTAAACTTTGTTTACAATAAAGTAAGATTGGAACATTTAAGGTGCATTTTGACCTTTTAACACCTGAAAATCTGAGGGAACCCCCGACCTACGAACGAGTTTGGGACCTAAGAACCGTTCGCAGCTCGATCCGTTCGTAGGTAGGGGGTGCAAATTATATTAAAAAAAAAAATTATTCATTCATTCATTCATTCAACCTTTATTTATCATGCTAACGGAGCGCGCGCACACATTTAAGCATGTACAGTAGTGTACTGTAATGTTAAACATTGCTATTCACATTTACAGAATAAATAAAAATATATTTTCTTACTTTGAGATGGTCAAAGCCGACATAGGTTGCCATGCGTTGATTGTTTTCGGGCCAAGCAGCGCGGGGGCCGGCAAGCCACCGCAGCTGCTCCAGACCTGTGTTAGCTAGCTGGCTAGCTTCTGCTAGCCAAGCCATGAGCTAGTGTTGGAGCGGCGGCGCGATCAATCTGCAGCTGCTGCTCCAGCCGCTGCTCCAGCCTGAGACGTCCACAGAGCTATTCCAGCTAGTAATTAATCCATATGATGCGATCCTGGTCACCAGTGTTCAAAAGGCCGGCTCCCGTGTTAGCTCCAGTGTTAGCTTCTGGAGCTAGCCAGGCCGGAGGTGTAGCCAGGCCGGCCGGAGGTGTTCGCACGGCGGCCTGGCACGATCGGCGATAAATCCGCTGCTGCCTGAGACATCCACAAAGTTCACAGAGACGTTTCCAGCTAGTAATTAATCCATATGAAGCCATCCTGGTCACCAGTCTTCGTCCGGCTCTCGGCAGCTAACCTAAGATGGCGTCCGGTGTTCTACATTAATTTGTGACCGGAGACCCCAGTGACTGAACCTAAAATAGCGTCCGGTGTTCTACATTAATTTGTGACCGTGTAAACTGAAGACCTACTTCCTGTTGCCCAAGATTGCTCAAAAATTGCTCAAAAATGATCAGAAATGATCTTTTTTATCATAATTATTATTTATAAAGCCTTTAAAACAACCAGAGCTGCAACAAAGTGATGTACACATGAAATTAAGAACATTTAAACACAAAAAAAAAAAAAAAATTTTTTTTTTTTTTTTAATACAGTAATTTCATATTTTTATTAAATATGATATGTTCGTAGGTCCCGTGGTTCGCAGGTCGATGGGGTCGTAGGTCGGGGGTTACCTGTATATGCAAAAATCGGAATCGTCTGGTCAGACTTTCTAAAAATCGGTGATCGGCCAGAAAATTGAAATCGGTGCACCCCTAATATAAACGATATAGTTTTATACTTGAAAATCCTCCCGCTGCCTTCTTTCTCTCAGGCAGCCCCCTCCTTCTACTTCACTGAACACAAACCCGGCCCCTCAGCGGCCCCCTCCTTCCTGCTTCTGCCGGTTGTGGGTGGAGACCATAGTTGCCAAGTTCGCATATTACAAGCGACTTTGGGCTTTTTCCCCTCTGCTGTCGCGTATAAATTGCGAGAGCCGCTGGGTTTTGGGCTTGTTTTGAATGTTAAGTCGCTTATTTGGGCTTGTTTTC
>JBBPBX010017981.1:0-16940 GCA_038048925.1 Garcialebias charrua
GCAAATGCTGACCCAAGTATTCTTTATCTATTTTAAATAAATAAACACGATCAAGTTGTGCATCACAGGCTTCTCTTGTTCATTAGGGCCGAATACGAGCAATAAATCAAACTGATACACAAAGATGAGTTTGATGGAGCCTGAGGAGAAACGTCTCAGATGGCCAATTTTTTTACACAGTCATCGAAAGCACCAGCAGCACAAGGAAACAGACTCCTTTTGATGTTGATGTGAATTTGCATTCATTCCTCATCTCCTTCTGACAAAACTTCCTCTCACGTCTTGGCAGTTTGTCTATTTGTAGGCGTCTGTTTGTCTATTTCTGAGCCGCAGCGCTGGGCTGGGCTGGACCACAGGGGTTTGAGCGCTGGGGTGGGAGGCCTGTGTTTTGTAGCTCCGAGCTCCACGTCTTGTTTGTCTGTCCTGAGCAGCTGGACAAGCTGTAATAATACAAACAGGCCTTTGAACAGGCTGCTGTGTTGTGCCGGCCTGGCTTCGGTTACATCCCACGCATTTGCTCTCTCAGAAACACTCACACACACACTTGGCCAGCAATCATGTCAAAAACACATGTTGGTGAGAAAGACATGACACACACATTAATGCAAACAACAATCTATTGTTACTAATCACAGCTAACTAAACTCCCAGATTGTGATTGATCACCTTTAAACACTGATCATCACTTTTACTGACGGTCTGTTTGTCTGCCTCCTTTCCGTGTTTGTTTGTTTGTTTGTGTGGACAGACGGGCGGCTTGCTTGTTGTTTGTTCACAGCTGATTATTCGTCACAATAAATCATTAGGGAGGAACACACATGTACTTTTAAGCTTCCCCAGTCTTTCTTAAACCCATTTAGGCTTACACAAACACTTCAGTCCTACTGCGCCGTCACCCTCTAACACTTGAAGCAGCAGATCCCTCAGAGAAAGTAGAAAAGGTGACAGAGTTGAGGTCCGTCCTACACCACTGGCTTGACAAATGACTTCCTTTGTTATTATGCAATGGAGTTCAGAGGTTTACTGACTGGGCCAGTGGCCTCTATGCTCACACGGGGATATGAGAGGACAAGGAATTGGGCTGGGGGTTGCCTGGTCACCACTCTGGGGATCTAGATAAGCACTGGTGCAGTGAAAGAGAAGCTGGTCATGCTAAAAGAACATCTGTAGAAGATGGGGCATTAAGTGCATAGCTAGGTGTGAAAACAGAAGCCACATGTAAATGTGCAACCAAATGGTAAATGGGCTGCACTTATGTAGCATTTTTCTGTCTAATCAAGATATTCGAAGCTCTTTCCAACACAATCTGTGGCCTCATGTACCTCCTTACCTCCATATAGCACTTTACTACATAGAGACTAGTCAGTGCTTTATCACATTCATAAACCTATGGGACACACGTCGGAGGCAGTGAAGGGTTCAGTGTCTTGCCCAGGGACACTTCAGCATGTGACTGCTGGTGGAATCGAACCCCCAGCTCTCCCATTGGAAGACAACTGCTCTAACCACTCAGCCACACGTGCCCCAAAGAAGAAGAAATGCTTGGAAGGTTCCCTTTTCAGTCAGTACACTCGGTGCAACACATTGACTATTGGAATTGCACCGCCGCGCGGTTCACCTGAAGTAATACAATCACGCCTTGAACAAGGCAGGTGGGCGTCAGCGTCAGCAATGAGGCCCCGCCCTCTTTGCATAAAAGGGGCTGACGTCCCACCTTCATTCTCTTTTTGCCCTCCACCTCGCTTACACCTGATCTTCGTGGGACTCTCTGTGACTACATCGCTCGACTGGAGGTGAACTCGCTCCCTGCCTTGGGCGTAACAGAGAAATTTCCTGCGTACAACTGGGTTAGCAAAAGCTAGCCCAGTACCGTTTTATTTAACCTCAAGGTTTTTTATTCTGCTCTCTTCGTAGCTCTGCTCTACGACGCTAACTGCGTCATACACCACCTGTAGCTAACGAAGCTAGTAGGCTAGCCGATGAGAGTGGCTCAACAAGAGGACGTCTTCGGACCGCGTTAGCAGACAGCTAACGAGCTACAACCCTTCTCAGCCATAGCTCCCGAGAAGGAAAGAGAAAGTCAAAAATTTCAAAGAAGACCAGCAGGCCAATGAGCCCCAGCTCCCGAGCCTGCCCCAGCGGTTGCGGCTACTCCCTTTCGGCGACGGACACCCATGAGGCCTGTCCGGTTTGCCTGGGGATGTTGCACGCTAAAACAGCGCTGGATTCCCCTGAGTCCTGCCCTCACTGCAGCCATATGCATGAGGCCATGAGACAGCGATGCATGGACGTCGTGGTCAAAGCCATGGGCGGCTCCATGGAGGCGCGAGAACCAGACCTCACCGAGGCGCTCACTCCTACCACGGAGCTTGAGGCCATCGAGCTGGAGGACAGCGGCCACACTGACTGGGGGGACAGCATGGACATGGTGGCCCCCATGGGGGACTCCACAAACAAGTTCTACACGAGGGACTTGTTACGCGCAGACAAGCTCTTGCTAACAGCCTCGGGCGAGAAAACGGACGACGAAGCTGAAAACGAGGACGAAGGAGAAGACAAGGACTTCTCCCAGAACCCAACGACAGCTCATCCAGAGACCGACGTCTCTGTCCCTGCTCTGTTCGAGCTTTGTCGCAGAGCAGCGGACATGCTACGGATAAACTGGCCAGAACCCCCTTGACAACAGGTAACGAGGTTGGCGGGGAACTACTTCTTCTTCAAGCAGCAGTCGGCCACGAGGCACAGGATGCCGATTTTTCCCGACTTCCAGACGGAGCTCTCGCACCTGGGCTGAACCCAGGACTCTAATGACTTTGCCTCTCTCCCAGTTCCTCGACGTTGCTGGCATGGATGCTGCAGGAATGACCAACATCCCACAGATGGAGGACACGCTGGCGGCCCACTCAACCCCCAGAACATCGGGCTCCAGGCCAACTCTACCCAGCAAGACCTGCCGCGTGTCAGCCTCGCAGCTTGAGAAATGTTACCGGGCTCAAGGCCTCGCGGTCCGCACCATGAACGCTTCGGCCATGATGCAGGCCTACTTGGCGGAAAAGCTACAGGAGCTCCAGCAGATCTCCAACAAGAAGAAGACAGCCGAGGTCCTGGAGGAAGCCCGCAAAGCGACAGACTTTGTCCTCCGCCTGATGGGGACAGCGGCCATCCCTCAGGGGAGAAGTTTGGCCAAGATTGTCATCGCTGAACGCCATTTGTGGCTAACCTTGACAGATCTGCCAGAGGGCCAGCGGAGCCCATTCCTCCACTACCCGATCAAGCCCACAGGACTCTTCGGGGGAGCTCTCGAACAAATCCAGAGCAGGCTGGAACAAAGGCGGAAACAGGCTGAAATCCTGAGTGAGGGGATGCCGAGAAAAATGTTTGTGCCTCCCAGAGACGCCAGTGGAAGCAGGGGCACGCAGCCTCGACACCGCTCAGCCACACGCCACCCCCGCAAAAGAGGCCAGCACACGACGTAGATCAACGGCCGAGACCGGCAACAGGACCGCCCCAGGCTGGCCAGGCCTGGGCGAGGAACAGGTTAGTTCCCCGCCAGGCGGCTCCATTGAGGTTATCCTCGACGAACCGGGACCGAAGGCAGAAGTCAGCCTGACGCAGCAGGACAGCTTCGCAATTTTACAGGTTCTCCCGCCCACGTGGAAAAATGGGAAACCGAACTTTTAAATCCAGACTTTATGTGTGAAATGCAGCAAAAAGCTGGTGAAAATTGTGTGTGCACAAAACATAACTCAGCTGTGTGTGTAACAAAGACTATTTGCTCTTTAAAACACGAAAATAAAGTTTCAAATGTACATCATGCCCTGTGTCTTGACTCAAAACAACAACAACAACAACACAGCACCATTTTTATGAAAACAATGTCAATAAAGGGACTGGGTCATCACCCCTCCTCCCTCATGAGGCACCAATTGTCAGGACAGACAAGCCGTTTTCGCATTGGCCAGCCCTCAATGGCCCGGGGCTCCCCTGGGTGGCTCTGAGCCACCCGCGTTCATTACGCATTTGCCGCAGAGCCGCCTTGAAGTGGGTGGGCAGTTCTCTGGAAGTGGGTGGGGTGCTCTCTTCACGTGGGTGGAGTGTTCGTGTTTTAAGAGAGGAGACTCGGCAAAAAAAAAATTGTTAGCTGGATATATATATATTAGTGTTTCTGCGTTTAATTTTTGTTAATAACTGATCACAAATCAGCTTATGTTACAACGTAAATAACACGAAGCGCACACCCATTTCCGCCTTTCAGCGCGACCTGAATGTCATTAAACAATAACTAATATTGTCTAACTGTTGCGCGCAGCCAGGGTTTTAAAATATAACTAATAATCTCTAACTTTTACGTGCAGCTAAAATGTCAGGAGGAGTGATTCCTATATGGGTAAGGTGGACACATGAAAATCCAGTCCGCTGGTATAGCTCAAAGAGTTAATGCATTGTTGTTTAGACCGGGAGAAGTGGGTTTTCTTCCCGCATGGGACAAAGTTATTTTACTTTTTTTTTCTTTATTCACATTTTCTTTTAAATAAAAAGGAGTTTGTTTGGTTAACAAACTCCTTTTTATTTACTCCAATAAAAAAATAAAAAACTTTGTCCCAGGCGGGAAGCGAACCCACTTCTCACGGTCAAAACGACAATGCATTAACTCGTTGAGCTATACAGCAGACTGGATTTTCATGTGTCCACCTTACCCATATAGGAATCACTCCTCCTGACATTTTAGCTGCACGTAAAAGTTAGAGATTATTCGTTATATTTTAAAACCCTGGCTGCGCGCAACAGTTAGACAATATTAGTTATTGTTTAATGACATTCAGGTCGCGCTGAAAGGCGGAAATGGGTGTGCGCTTCGTGTTATTTACGTTGTAACATAAGCTGATTTGTGATCAGTTATTAACAAAAATTTAACTCAGAAACACTAATTCAGCTAACAATTGTTTTAGGGGTTTCTCGTTTCTGTAGTTAAATTTGAATGAAATTCAACCCTCGCGCTGAGGTTGTTTGAATGAGTCCCGCCCCTGCTGCAAACAACGAATCAAATGAGAGCAGTACATGACGTGAAACTGGCTCTGTCGGGCTCGGCCCGATAAGAACCACGGTGAAGATGGTTCCAGAACAAGGGTGGATCCCGGGCGGAAAAGGTAAATGCGAAGACGCCGAACCCGGGTTAGAAGCTGGGAGAGCCGGGGAGGGACGGCCAATGCGTAAACGGCTACAATGAGCCCCGGCAGGAGGCCAGGAGTCTGTCTGCCCCAGGTAGACTCTCTGGCTGCTGCTGGCGGACTGGTCAGCTCGACAAAGGGCGAGCGGGTGGGGGCCACTCTCCCCCCTCCCGCCCCCTCGACACATACACATCCCAGAATACACATGCCTTACAAGCTGGGCGCACACGCTCAGGCTTGGAGTACATGTGGTCCAAGCACGTGGGTCATGTCCACTGTCAGTCGGGGCCTCTGGCTGCAGTTCCACAAGCGGCCACCTCCTTTCACGGGGGTGCTGGTGTCCACCATAAGCCCAGACCGTGCCCACGTTCTGAGGGACGACGTCTCCATAATGTTACAGAAAGGAGTGATAAATGTTGTCCTAGCTCACGACGTGAACAGAGGCCATTACAGCAAATATTTTCTGGTGCCAAAACGGGACCAGGGCTTGCGGCCTATCCTAGATCTCAGGAATCTGAACAAAAGGATAAAAACATACAAATTCAGGATGCTCACACTGCGACAGGTAATTCAGTCGGTAAGACCGAGAGATTACTTCTGCACAGTGGATCTCAAAGACGCCTTTTTCCACGTGAACATCCTGCCCCGACACAGAAAATATTTTCGCTTCACCTTTGAGGGTACAGCGTTCAAGTTTTTGGCCCCGCTGAGAGGTCAAGGGACCAGAGTTCTGAATTATTTAGACGACCTGCTCATCCTTGGACACGACAGGGCCCAAGCGCAGTAGCACGTACAGACGGTGATGTCTCACCTGGAAGCTCTAGGTTTCATCATAAACCTAGAAAATAGCAATCTGACCCCATCTCAGATTACCGTATTTTTGGGAGTACAAGTCAACTCCATTTTGTACAGAGCAAGGCTCTCGGAGACACAGGTTTCATCCCTCCACCTCTGCCTGGCACGTTTTCAGTTGGGCCAGAGAGTGTCCCTCAAACTGTGCCAGCGTCTCCTGGGCCTCCTGGTAGCAGCCATTGTCTGCGTGCCTCAGGCCTTATTAAAAATACACCCTCTACAAATATGGCTCAACAAACAAATGTATCATGCCCCTCCTAGACGGACAGGGGGGATACTGATCAACCCGGAGTGAATGAAGGCTCTGGAGCCTTGGAGGGCCCCTTCAGTGTTCAGGACAGGCGTCACGCTGGGACAAGTGTTGTCTCGAGTACTGGTCACAACAGACACATCAAAAACAGGATGGGGAGGTCTCTGCATGAACCATCACACCCAAGGGGTCTGGAAACAGCAAGAGGCAAAGCTCTACATACACTTCCTGGAACTGAAAGCTGTGCTTTTGTCCCTGAAGCACTTTTATAGGAAGGGGCTGGTTGTACAACAACATGTCCTGATAAAATCAGACAACAGGACTACTGTCTCCTATATCAACAGAGAGGGCGGGACAAGGTCCCAACCCCTCCTTAGGTTGACACACAAGCTGCTCACGTGGTGCAGCTCCCAGATATTGTCGCTGAGGGTGACCCACATCCCGGGCGAGCTAAACCACGGGGCAGACGCCCTCTCAAGAGGGTCCCTCCTCACCTCAGAGTAGAGGCTGAACCTGCGTATCATGGACCAGATCTGAGCGTGCATCCGTAGATCTGTTCCCTTGCAGCAGCAATACGCACTGCGCCCTGTATCATTCGATAAGGGAGACAGACGCACCTGTAGTAGAACAGACCGTGTCTCTGAAACTGTCGGTGAATACTCCTGAATTCACCTTTTCACTGAAGCTCTCAAGAGAAGCCCCTTTCATAAGTCAGACCCGCGCAGTTCCCGCACAGACCAGTCCGGCTTTAATACCCATCGGGTCATTCATAAAACAAAGTTGAATCCGGCCACGGCCCGCCCTCAATGGAGCATTCACAAAACAATTTGCAGCCCGTGTTGAAAAGAGGCGTGGTGAAAATGTGCAGCTCAGAGGACGTGGTGCCTGCGTGTTTAACGTGGGACCGCAGAGGTGTCTGTAAACAAACATGGCGACGCTAGCGAACATCGTTGTGTTTCTCCGAATGCTTTTTTTGTTTGTTTTTTTGTTTTTTTGCTCTCGCATCAGTACAGCAATCCGCTCCAGAAGGGCCCCATCCTTCACTGTACCGGTAAGTCCCTTTTTCCTCCTCTGCGCGCAGAGACAGGAGCACACAGGTCTCTGCATCACCCCAATTAGACATTTCCGTGATGATCAATAAAAAAAGAAAAAGATTCGGCGAAGAATAGCAAGTGATGCGCGAGCAAAATACAGATGTCATGTTGTTGTTTACACATTTAAATACAGCGCGACAGTGTGCGCCGGGATAGTACGTGGGAGAGTACGTCATTATTCAAATAAGTTTGAAGCCGCGCAGCCCCGAGACCTTTCACAAGTCGACAGATGCGGGTTCAACACTACCTCTGCTCACGGATCAAGTACGGATCAGAGGCGAGTCAACTTAACTCGCCAAGGCACGTTTGTATGTTTTCTGAATGCTCGTTGGATAACTGAACACGCATAAGACACGGATTGATGCATCTTAAGGCCGGCGCAGAGCTCCGCGCTCGAGCGAGCGCGGCGCCCCGCTGTGTGAGCGTCGTGCGTGTGCCGCTTGTACAAGCCTTTGAACACTCGCGCGAACGCGCCAAGCTCCAATTTTATGACCGCGCACGCTTGCGCGGTGTCTGACCATAAACTTCCCCGGCGCCGGACTGTTTTGTATGTTACACAAATGAATTAAATTCCTCTTCTTTATCGCTGATCAGGACTTTTCTTTTGTTTTTTTGCCTAAAGTCAAGTAATCGCTTCATCCTCCCTTCACTCCATGAATGAAATGAATGAATTCATGTCCTACCTGGCAGCGGGAGGTTTTAAGTATTTCCTGGTTGGCTATGGGCTGCTGGAATAGCGCTCCCTGTTTTTATTTTTATTTTTTAGAAGTTTATATAACATATAAAGTGATAAAAGACCGCCGCGCAGCAGCGGAGCAAACAGCTGTTCGTCTGGACCAAATCCAGCACTCGTGTCTCATGAGCTGTCAATCATTTCAGTAGGCGTGTCAGCAAGTGACCAATCAGCGAGCTCAGTTGAGTCCCCTTCGTGCGCAGCTGCTCATATTACAACAAGGATCAGGACCGAGAACGAGAAAAGAGCTGTGCCAATGAACGCGCGCGCACACAATGCGCGCATCGAGCTCCGTTCGGACAACCGCGGAGCTCTGCGCCGGCCTTTATGAAAGGGGCTTGAATCTCCTTTTCTCTGGAAACCTACAGTGAAGGACAAATCACTGTTTTATTCCAGTTTACTTTGAATTAAGAGACACAAATCACTCAGAAATAGACTTCCTTTTAATATGTGTTAATTCAGAATTGATCAACAGTATATTTTTTGTCATTTAATGATGATCTGTTATTTGCATGAGTTGTCACTCTTAACATGTTGGTTTATTCTGCAGTACGATGGTGCTTAGAACTATGTGAAAGTTGACGAACAAGTCCGAATGATCTGTTAGTATTTGTTTGAAGTGTTTGGGGACTAAGTGAAAAGTCGTAGACCAAACTACGGTAGTCATTCTGTCTCATTTCTCTGAAAACAAATTCATCTGTTCTCAAAACTGATTCTCTGTTTTGTTCACACCTGCAAGTCTTCTTACATACTATTATTCTCTCCTAACCTGAATGACCTTCATACGTCCCCCCCCTCTCACTGGTGAAACAAACCAATGAGCAGGAAGGATTTGACTGGGTCACACCCCCTTCTTAAGTTGACACTTCCTGTCGGTTAACCTTGAGTCAAATGGAGTTTGGAGTGAGTCAACTATGAACTTTCTCTTTTTTAAGCTGATAACGTCCGACCATGAGTCAAAGGGTCCGCGTTTCTCAGCAAGGTTTTAACAGCTAGCTCGCTGTGGAACCAATTTTGAGCTTCTAAGCTCAGAATACAATGTGTTCTCATCCATGAACACTTTTATTCTGAAAAGCCAACCAGGACGTGCCGTTACTACGGTCCGAGTTGACGCACACGTCTGGAGATGCTGAAGAACGGTAAACAGATTGATCAGAAGAACGGTAAACAGATTGATCAACTGGACCGTGGGAAATTGACCATCTTCACAAGGTAACAAAGTTGTCAGATGCTTTGCCAAGTGTACCGACGTCGTAGCGGAGATTGGCCGGAGAGCTGCCATGCTTCCTGGTTAAAAACACACCACTCCCTCCATCTTTCATCCTTAAACTTCCCTTTCCTTCATTCTCCTCTTATCTTCCTAAGCCAGTAACAACTTTAAGTTTGTGCCTGCAGTATAAGTAAATATGCCAACTTTTACTTGTCTGTTGTCTCTATGTTTAAATCTGTAAACAGTTAGTTATAGGAAAGTGATCGATCAATCTATGTAAATATGTTGATTGTGATTTAATGATTTGTTAATTAAATGATTCATCTCCTGGTGAATCAACATAAGTTAACGTTTCATGTCTTTACATTTCATCACTGAGTCATAGAATTATTGGTATTAATCTGAAAAAGATGAGAACCCGTGAATAATTGATGATAATTTTGTATCAGTCAAAACTCTGCTCAAATTTACATCTAAAATAAAGATAAGTCAGTAAATTGACCTCTTTATCTATTTTATTACACACCACTGGGGACAGACTCCCTGGCGTACGAATGGCCAGCGGGAGAGCTGTATTATGTGTTCCCCTCGTCCCCTTGATTCAGGCGATGCTGGAACGCGTATGCAGGGGAGCTCTCTCCCTGATACTGATCGCTCCCAGATGGCCACAGAAACCGTGGTTCCCAAAGGTGATCTCACTGTTGACGGGGACACCATGGCAGCTGCCCCCCCACAAGGACCTGCTGACCCAGGCCCACGTGCAGCTCCTTCACCCACGCTCAGAATTGTGGCAACTCTGGGCCTGGCTGCTGAAAGGAACCGGCTGATGGCCTCCGGCCTGCCTGGTAATGTTATAAACACAATACAGGGAGCGAGAATTCAGTCCACTCAGACTCTCTAAGCTCGCAAATGGCGTGTTTTTGAGGCCTGGTGTCTATAGAGGAATATTATCTCATATTCCTGTGACCTGGTCCAGCTTCTCACTTTTCTACAAGACCTGCTGGAGAAGGGCCACTCTTTCTCCACCATTAAGGTCTTTTTGTCAGCCATCTCGGCATGCCATGAAGGCTGGGGAGGTAAATCACCTGGTGCCCACCCTCTAATGATACGGTTCATGAAGGGCGTACTGAGGAAAAGGCCTCCCAGCAGGACTTTGGCCCTTGAGTGGGACCTACAGTTAGTCCTGGATGCTCTGTGTGAGCCTCCATTTGAGCCTCTTAGCAGCATTAAGATAGATTTGTTATCTTATAAAACTGCATTCTTAGCTCTTTGCTCAGCTAAACCAACTAATTCTCACTCCCTACTCATCATATATTGATGAGTGACCTCGTCGGGTCGCTCCTTCTCATCATTATTTGGTGTGTAAGGTAATATCGAATGTTATACTGTGATCTTGTCTTCCGGTTTGGATAGTGAAGCACTTTAATATCTACTTTTTTTTAGCAACAGGATGCATTTCTCTCTCAAAATTTAAACCTTAGGCCTAACCTGATAACAAACCCTAAACTTAACCATTCACTTTTTATTTGACCTCCAAACCCCAAACAAACCAAATAATGATGAGAAGGGGCGACCCGACGCATCAAGTATGTGACACGGAGGGACCCTGAGCCCAAGCATCAATGTATGATGAGTAGGGAGTGAGAACATGTTGGCTAAATGCGTGGGTGACCTCCATGCTTTATCTGTACACCCAATGTGTACTAGGTTTGCTCCAGATGGGTCAAAGGTCACCCTGTGTCCAAACCCCGCATATGTGCCAAAGGTTCCAACTTTAAATCCCGGAAGTCTGGACTTTGAGCTGTCAACATTCCCCCCCCCCCCGTCCTAACTGAAGGACAGAGGAGGCTGAACGCGCTCTGCCCTGTTAGGGCCCTGAGTGCTTACATGGAAAGAACTGTCAGTTGGAGAAAAACAAACCAGCTGTTTGTGTGTTTTGCTAATCCAGCTGCTGGCAGAGCCCTGTCAGAACAGCGCCTCTTACACTAGGTGACTGAGGCCATTAAGAGGGCATACAGCAGTAAAGGTCAGCAGGTGCCCAGTGGGGTACATGCTCACTCAACCCGAAGCCAAGTAAAAACTTAATGAAAAAATAAAATATTTCGGACAGTTGCCACTATTTTATAGTTTTCTCTCTGTAAGCCTCCACTGTTCATTCCCGCTCATAACCACCACGTTTCCCAGAAGGCAACAGGGCCCCGCCCAGAAGCCCCATTTCCTTCTGCTGAAAACAACAGAGGTACAGTAAAGTTTTCAGCTAATTGGTGCCCCTGGAGCAGAACCAGACTTCCAGACCCATCACTGAATCTTGAGAGCTGGTAGCCCAGCCATGTGGACCTTAGAGCGAACTTGCGTGGCCCAAGGTCCGGCGCTCTGTCGAGAGCCCATCAAGACATTTTTCATCTCTTTCAACTGGCCCACAAAGAGCCCTGAGCGGGATGCGTGTGGCCGATGATCCGGTGATCCATCTGGAGCTTAATGGGTCTTTTAAAATCTGTTTCAATTGACCAGTCAGCGGACCCTCATGGCTGATGATCCAGTTGTCCATCTGAAGCTTAACGGGACTTTTTTCACCTCTTCCAACCGGCCGATGAGGACCTCCAAGCGGGTACATGCTGGTAAGTAAAATTTAGTAGATGAGTTTGTTGTTAAAATTAGTAGAAGAGTTTAGAACATTGATTGTTTGTGCGTTGCTGCAGGGTACGTCTGTAGAAATGGAACAGTCGGACCAAAATGAACCAAACTGCTCCTGTTCTGCAGAGCCCGGTAAGTAAAATGTTATTGCTACATATACAGTACTGTTGTTAAAATTACGTAGGTTTAAGAGTACAGGACATTGCAAGAGTGCAGGAAGGGCTTTAAATGCCTTTATATACAGTATACAGTACCTGTATATAAATACTAAAACAAACTACTATTTACTACTACTACTACTACTACTACTTGTGCACATAATTTCGTTCCATCTCATGTACCACATGAGATGGTAATGACAATAAAGTTTACTTGAACTTAAACTTGGACTACTTTATCCCTACTTAGCGTTTTTTCCACTTATTGCGGGGCGTGGTCCCCTACAACCCCCTATAAGCGAGGGACCACTGTACTGCGTCTCATTCACCAGTGGACAGATTTTCATGTAAAGTTTAAATAAACTCGTTGCATCTACTTCAAAGGATTTTCTTTTGGAGCCAACCAAATACAACACAAAATTGTTACAATGCAGTCAGTTTGGGAGTTAACTGGTGGAGTTAATCTTGTTTTTGTGTTAGCAAAATATCTTATTACCCATGAAAGGCATGTTAATAAAACATTTAGAAATTATTCATGTATATCTGCAACCATTTAACTTTTGTAATTAGCCTTTCAAGATTGCTGTCACAGTTAATCAATATTAGCCCAACACAAAATAATATTTTAACTCTGTCAGTTTTACAGTTACTGAGCTATATATGGTAGTAGCTGAGAGTAGTTAACAGTACAAACTGAAAGTTATGCACCATGACTCATGTTCCCTGAAGGAAGGGAACGAGGTGCAACATATGACAATGGGAATTGTGCCCCCGCGCGGTTGCCTGAAGTAACACAATCACGCCTTTACGGCAGGTGGGTGTCAGCGTCACCACAGAGGCCCCGCCCTCTTGGTATAAAGACGCGTGCGCCCATCTTTCTTTCTCCAAGAGCACTTCACCGAGCTTTGGCATTGAAAAGGGCAAACATATGTTGCACCTCGTTCCTTTCCTTCAGGGAACATGAGTTATGGTGCATAACTTTCAGTTCCCTTATCAGTCAGGTTCACTCAGTGCAACATATGACTATGGGAACATAATTCATTCACACCCTTGAAATGCTCAGTAAAATGCATGCTTGTGAGAACTTCTGCCTTTATACTTTAGGCATTTTGGCTGATCTCTACTGTGTGTTAGAGAGTACAGCCTGAGTGACGTCACAAGCAGTGACATCCAAGCAATAGTGTTTTGCAAACGTATTTGTGAACTCCAGTTAGCCACAGCACAAATGTCTGCCACTGGAACACCCTTAAACAGAGCCCATGAGGCTGCCAGACCTCGAGTGGAATGGGCGTGTACCCCAGAGGGCATCTGTTGACCTTTGCTGCTGTAAGCCCTTTTTATGGCCTCAGTCACCAAGTGTGAGAGGCACTGCTTTGAAAGGGCTCTGCCCGCAGCAGGATTGGCAAAACAAACAAACAGTTGGTTTGTTTTCCTCCAACTGACAGTTCTGTGGATGTAAACACTCAAGGCCCTGACAGGGCAGAGTGATCTCAACCTCCCCTGTTCCTCAGTGAGAACAGGGTGGGGAGGAAACTCAGAGAGCTGAAAGTCCAGACTTCTGGGATTTAGAGTCGGTACTTTTGGCACATATGCGGGGTTAGGACGCAGAGTGACCTTTGACTCATTAGGGGCAAACCTTGTTCACATTGGGTGCACAGATAAAGCGTGGAGGTCACCCACATGTTTAGCTGGGCAGAGAGTCAGGAGCAAAGCAGTTTTATAAGATAATAAGTCTATCTTAATGATGCTGAGAGGCTCAAATGGAGGCTCATACAAGGCATCCAGGACTAACTGAAGGTCCCAGACCGGGGCCAGAGTCCTACTGGGGGGGCCTTTTCCTCAGTACGCCCTTCATGAAACGTATCGTGAGAGGATGGGCACCAGGTGTTTTACACCCCCCCCCAGCCTTCGTGGTACACCGAGATGGCTGACAAAAACACCTTAATGGTGGAAAATGAGCTACCTTTTTCCAGCAGGTTGTGTAAAAAAATGAGGAGCTGGACTAAGTCGCAGAAATATGAGATAATTTTCCTCTCTAGACACCCGGCCTCAAAGACACGCCATTTACGAGCGTAAAGAGTCTGAGTTGACCCAGCTCTTGTCCCCTGTATTGTGTTAATAACATTACTGGGGAGGCCCGAGGCCATCAGCCTGTTCCTTTCTGCGGCCAAGCTATGAGTTACCACAGTTCTGGATGTGGATGGAGAAGCTACCCGTGAGCTTGAGTCAGCAGGTCCCTGTGGGGGCAGCTGCCATGGTGTCTCTGACAACAATGAAATTATTTCTAGGAACCACGGTTTCTGTGGCCACCTGGGGGCTATTAATATCAGGGAGAAGGCTCCCATCCGTACACATTCCAGCGTCACCCGCATTAAAGGGACGGATGGAAATGCGTAATACAGCATCCCTGTTGGCCAGTCGTGGGCATGGGCGTCCGTCCCCATCGTTGCGTCTGTTTCCTTCAAAGAGAAGTACAAAGCGCAATGCGATCTGGTTTTGCACCCGAACAGATTGACGAATCATGACCAGACCTGGTCCACGATCCGTGGGTTCAGCCTCCATTCTGAGGCCAGTAGAGGTCCTCTTGAGAGGGCGTCTGCCCTATGGTTTAGCTCTCCCGGGATGTGTGTCACTCTCAGTGACAAAATTCTGGGACCACACCACGTGAGCAGCCTGTGTGTCAGGCCGAGGAGGGCTTGGGACCTTGTCCCCCCTCCCTGTTGATGTTGGACTCTGCTGTCCTGCTGTCCGATTTTATGAGGACATGCTGTTTTGCGATCAACCCCTTTTGTAAAAGAGCTTTATTGACAGATAAACAGCTTTTAATTCCAGTAAGTTGATGTGGAGCTTTGTATCCTGTTTTCCCCAGAGCCCTTGGGTGTTCTGGTTCCTACAAATTGCTCTCCATCCTCCCAACGAAGCGTCTGTCGTGATTACCACGCGAGACATGACTCGTCCCAGCGGGATGCCTGCAGTAAACACTGAAGGATCCCTCCAGGGTTCCAGGGCTGGCAGATTCTTTTGGAATCCTGGCAAAAACCATTGCAGATATGTTCTTGTTTTTGATTTTGTACATCTACCTTGTGGTGTTTTGTTAGTTTTTGATACTTTGCATTTCACTTTGTATTTCTCTCTTATGTTTTTCTGTTGTTTGTTGTTTAAGGAAATTCCACCATTGCTGTTCATCATTCTTTAGTTTGTAGCAGGTCGCTTTTGTAAATGAGTCCACGAGGCTCAATGAGATTTACCTAACTAAATAAAGGTTGAATGAATGAATGAAAGACCATTCTTGGTTGATCAAAATCCTCCCTATCCGCCTGAGAGGGACAGGACGTGTTTGTTTGTTTAGTCAAATTTGCAGAGCATGCATTTTCAGCAATGCCTGGGGCACGCAGGGAATGGCGGCTGCCAGTACGCCCAGAAGACGCTGGCAGAGCTTGAAGGACACTCTCTGACCCAGCTGAAAGCATGCCAGGCAGAGGCGTATCGAAGAAACCCGCTCCTCTGAAAGCATGATGGTGTGATGATCATTGTACATGATGGTGTTGATCTGTACGCCAAGAAATACGGTAATCTGTGATGGAGTCAGATCGCTTTTCTACAGATTTAAAACGAAGCCCAGAGCCTCCAGGTGCGTCATCACCATGTGTGTGTGTGCAGCTGGGCTTGTGCTCTGCTGCTGGCGAGAATCAGAAGGTCGTCCAAATAATTCAAAATTTGGACCCCCTAACCCCTGAGGGGCGTCAAAGCTGTGTCCAGGCACTTTGTGAAAGAGCGTGGAGCGGCTTTTAATCTGAAAGGTAAAGCTTTGAATTTGTAAGCTTTCCCTTTGAATGCAAAGCGCAGATATTTTCTGTGTCTCTTCCAAATGCCCACATGGAAGTAGGCGTCTTTCAGATCCACCATGCACGTGTGGTCTCCCGGTCTCACGGACTGGAGTACTTGTCTCATTGTAAAAATTTTGAACCTGTAAGTTGTTATTCTCTTGTTCATAGCTCTGAGATTCAGTATCGGTCTCAAGGTTCGGTCTCGTTTGGGCACGAGGAAGTACTTGCTGAAATGGCCAGTGTTTATGTCTCGTTTTGGAACAACACGGATCACACCTTTCTGCAGCATTGCTGTTATTTCCTCCCTCAAGACGAGTGCATGTTCTGGGTTTATATCTGACTTTAGCACCCCTGTAAATGGAGGCGGCCGCTTGCGGAACTACAGGCGGAGCCCGTGACGTATTGTTGACATGACCCACGTGTTCGGTAGACACGCCCCCCAGGCCTGCGCATGTGCTGAGAGCCTCAGAGGCATGTTTATTGCGGGCTGCCTGCGTCTCATGGGTACGGGCGGGGGAGCTTCTGACCCCCCTCGCTCGACCCTGAGCAAACTGACCTGCCCGCACATGGACGCCGTGAAGTCTACCTGCTCTAGACGGACCTCAGACGTCCCGCTGCAGTTCATTCTCTGACCTAACACCCTGTGCTGCACGAGGGAGGAGGGGTGCTTGCTCTCTCCCCTTATGCTGACTGTTTTAATAAAAATGGGTTGTTGTTGTCCCTGTTGTCTTTTAAAAAAAAATCAAGAATCATGGTAGTTTCTGCTTCTGGTACTTTATTTTTGTGTTTCGAAGAACAGAAATTTGTCTTTATTACACACATGTCAGAAACATTTTGTTTTGAGCACACATGAGCGTCACCAGCTTTTTGTAGTTTTATACAAATAAAGTCTGGGATTAAATGTCTTGGTTCCCTTACCCCGTGGACAGACGAACCTGCAAAACTGTGGAGCGGGCCCGCTTCGTCAGGCCCGCTTCTGCCTCCCGTCCCGGTTCACCGACAAAGTCCTCGGCG
>JBBPBX010017981.1:20214-36551 GCA_038048925.1 Garcialebias charrua
AAAAGTGGCATATGCAGTAAGGCACATTGGGCATCCCTAAATAAGACCGTTCAGAGCACACTGTATATGTACCAGCAGTGGTGTAGATATTAGAGTAGTGTAAATAAATGTAAATGTATAGATAGATATGTGATATGAATGTATAGATGTATGAATGAATAGATAGATATGTGATATGAATGTATATGTATGTATACTGTATTTATATTTGTAGGTATGGGTATGTTTATTTATGGAAATCTACTGCAAGGTCATGAATATTATTAGTCTTTATGCATGTGTTTCGTTGCTGTGTTCTGTCATCTGCTTTGCAGGATTGCGGACGGAGGTTGGGTGTGTTTGCCTTGTGCTCTTTTTGTGAATAATTGTTGTTTTGTTGTCTTTCTTTCTATCTTTCCTTTCTCTCTATTAAAAAAATATATATATCGGTGTGAGAGGATGGCTGTAAGGTGAGAAGGGAGGCCATCTATGAAAGGAAAAAGAAAGAAAAAAAAGATTAAATACTCTGGATATCCTGCTGCATGCTCAGTAATCCAGGTAGAAAAAAAAAGTTGTCAGGTCCTTTGGACGGATAAAAAAAAAGTTTAAACAAGTTTACTTTATTTTCTTAATCCGTCCAGAGGACCTGACTTAACTTTGTTACATAAATACTCTGGAGTTTTTTTTGTGTAACTTTTAAACCCATGTTTTTTGTTCTAAAATTGGAAAACAAAACATAAAAACACTCATGTGGACATAAAACAGCTAGGACCCCCAGTGTCCCTTGTTCGGACGCGGGTTAATGGGGCTTCATTCTGGAGCAAGCCCTTGGGGACGGGCTCATCGGCGAATGGTAAATGGAGCTTATTTATATAGCGCTTTCCAACCCCCTATGATGGGCCCCAAAGCGCTTTACAATACCAACCATCCACCCATTCATACACACATTCATACACCGGTAGCGGCAGACTGCCATGCAAGGCGCCATCCACTCCTACCGGGAGCAACTCGGGGTTAAGTGTCTTGCCCAGGGACACAACAATTGGTGTGGGGAACTGGGACTCGAACCTCCAACCTTCTGATCTGGACGACTGCCATTACCACTACGCCACGGCCGCCCCAGAATGCCTGGTGACTGGGTCTCTACACATGGGGCTCCGTCAGGCACAGCCCGAATGAGCAAC
Source organism: Garcialebias charrua (assembly GCA_038048925.1). Taxonomy (NCBI): domain Eukaryota; kingdom Metazoa; phylum Chordata; class Actinopteri; order Cyprinodontiformes; family Rivulidae; genus Garcialebias; species Garcialebias charrua. Next base: position 21,378 of record JBBPBX010017981.1, read on the forward strand.
ATGGGTTTAAACACCTTCCTGTGGGCCCACCACCTGCAGGAGGGGCCATAGCCTTACGAGTCTGGTGCATGACTCCATGCATTGGCAGTGGCCGAAGGCGGGGGCCTTGGCACTCTGACCCTGGCTTACCAAAGCTGGCTCTTGGAACATGGACTGTAATTTCCTGGCAGGGAAGGAGCCTGAGTTTGTGCATGAGGTTGAGAGTTACCAACTAGAAAAACTTGGGCTCACCTTGACAGGAAGTGTGGGCTCCGGAATCAATCTCCTTGAGAGGGGCTGGACCTTATTCCACTTTGGAGTTGTCCATGGTGAAAGGCGCTGAGCTGGTGAGGGTCTAATCTTAGCTCCCCGTCACGGTGCCTGTGCATTAGAGTTTTCCCCATAGATGAGAGGGTGGTGTCCCTGCGCCTTAAGGTGGGGAGATGGGCTCTGACTGTTGTTTGTGCCAAGACGCTAAACAGCAGTTCAGAGTATCTGGCCTTCTTGGAGTCCTTAGCAGGGGTGCTGGAAGGTGCACCAGCTGGGGAGTCCTTTATTCTGCTGGGGGACTTCAATGTCACCGTGGGTAATTACAGTGTGACCTGTAGTGGTGTTATTGGGAGGAATGGACTCTCTAATCTGAAACCGAGCTGTTGGGCATCTGTTTTAGTCATGGTTTGTGAACACCATGTTCAAACATAAGAGTGTCCATAAGTGGCACCAGAATACCCTAGGTCATAGGTTGATGATTGACTTTGTAGCCATGTCATCTGATTTGCAGCTGTTTGTTTTGGACACTCAGGTGAAGAAAGGAGCTGAGCTGTCAACTGATCATCACCTGGTAGTGAGTTGGATCAGATCAGCTGGTGGGGGAAGATGCCGGACAGACCCAGCAGACCCAAACATGTACTGAGGGTTTGTTGGGAATGCTTGTCAGAATGCATCAGAAAGATATTCAACTCATACCTCTAGGAGCAGTGGGAGACACTGAGTCCAAGTGGGCCATGTTCCGTTATTCAATTGTTGAGCTGGCTGCCTTTAGCTGTAGCCGCAAGGTTGTTGGTGCTTCTCATGGTGGCCATCTTTGAACTCAGTGGTGGACACTCTGTGCAAAGGAGGCTGTCAAGCTGAAGAAGGAATCCTATTGTTGGCTGGTGGGGCTCCGGAAGTTGCTGAGAACTACCAGAGGGCAGAGAGGTCTGCAGCCATAGGTGTTGCTGAGGTCAAAGTTGGGATGTGGGAGGAGATTGGTGAGGCCTTGGATAGTGATTCTTATTTGGCTCACAGGAGATTCTGGCAAAACATCAAGTGGCTGAGAAGCAGAAAGCAGCACTTTACTCAATGGCAGACTTAGACATTTTGGGGCCCAAGGCAAACCTTTGTAAAGGGGCCCTTCTCCAAGTCTCTTAATGTACCAGTAGGCTCTGAGGGTTAATGATTCTATAGAGCAGCCACAGTTTTCATACAATACTGTGAACCAGAAAATAGGGTAACAAAATATGTTTTCCTACTTTAATAAATACAACTACCGGTACTCATTCTAATAATTTTTGGAAAAACCTATCTTATAATACAAAAGTGCTAAAGCAAATCTTACATACTTACTTACAACAATCAACACCACTAACTATATACAAACTAATAATGATAGGGTAGAGGTGGGTAGTATAATACAAATATAGTATTTTCCAAAATTAGCAGATGTTCATAACTTTATATCACAATCCTTTTAATGTCATATTGCATACTCCTCCAACAGGGCACAGTTGTGAGATCATTGCGGAAAAGTGGTTGTTGGTTTTGGAAGCAAATCCAAACATTGGCCCATAGCAAGTGTGGACGGATGACCGAACTTGATGAAGGACGATGGACAGAAAGACATTCAGGCAAAAGAGAGACACATGTATAAGCTGTGAAAGGACAATAATAAAAAGTTGTTTTGACTGTAAAACTTGTCATTTGTCCCTTGCCTTTCTCTATTTTCAACTTACAATGTTATTACACAATATATCAATCTGAATAAAAAATAGGAAAATTAAGTAGAAAAAAACAACAAAAAAATTAGGTGTGATGTAGTTTGTGTATTAGTTAGAAAAATTGTGTATTAGTTATAAAAATTAAGTAGAATTATTCATTTTGTGATGTAGTTTGTGTATCACAGTTAGAAAAATTAAGTAGAATTATGGGTGATGTAGTTTGTGTATTAGTTAGAAAAATTAAGTAGAATTATTCATTTTGTGATCTAGTTTATGTATTACAGTTAGAAAAATAAGTAGAATTATTCATTCTGTGATGTTGCTTGAAGGTTATCATTGGTTGAACAAACTGTGAAATAAGGGGCAGATATAATAAGATTTCATCTTCTTTCTGCTCCCTTCATTTTATCCTACTTGTATTCTTGTATCTGATGAAACTGTCTTGTATTGTTCTTTTAAAATGAATGAATAAACATAAAATCAAATCAAATCTGAGGAGAGAGGAAAGTGAATGAGTGTAACTGCAATCATGAAATGTTTAGAAATGCAAAAGTAAAAATGAAAGTCGTATGATGAGTATGATACATAAGTATGATGAGTCATAAATTATAAATTACCACTAGAAAGCATTGCTGTCATCCATCAAGCACATTATTTTATCAACTGAAATTATTGAAGTTCCATGATTTGGTAGATTATTATATTTTATCAGTTATGTAAAGTGCTCAGAATAATACATTACCTTTAAATATCCAAATGCATTTTGTTAAAATACAAAGTTGTTATAATCTTAAGGGGACAGAGATATTTGTAAAACAAAAATTCAGAACTAATTTGAAGGGTCAGTCCACCTCAATCCAGGGAATTGGATTGTGGAATGGTTTGGAGAATGCAGTAGATGACAAGAATAGACAATTATTATTATTATTATTATAAATGCCAAGTCAATGTTTACATTTAAGAAAATGATCAAAACTGAATTGTTAAAAATATATACAGTATATGAAGTAGCGTAATGTGTATTGTATTAGAGTTAAAAAATTAGAAAGATGTATTCATTTTGTTCTGTTACTGAAGATTATTTTTGATTGAACTAATTGTTTTAAAAAAGGGGCAGATATAATAAGAATTTTTCTTCCTTCTGCTACCTTTCATTTTTTTTTAGATTTTTTATGTTATCGTTTATGGGATTGCTTTGTATTGTATTTAAAAAATGAACATATTTTATAAATAAATAAATATAAAGCCATACTCTACATATGTTTGTGAGGGGGTAGAAGGAAATTTTATTTATTAACCTTTATTTAACCAAGCCAATCTCATTGAGATCATAGATCTCTTCTGCAAGGGAAGCCTGGGCCTGAAGGCAGCCTACCATGCATGTTTTTGTTCTGTGGGAGGAAACTGGAGTACCCGAATGAAGATGGAGTTAAGGGAGTTGGCAGAGATTAATCATGTTGGGAATAGGTTGACATGGACAACAGTTATCACTCTTCTGTTTATAGAGAATGCATCTGGAAACAAACATCAAATTTATTCAAATTGGAGGAGAGGATCTCATTATTCTATACTTTGTGTTTTTGACAGCATTCATGAATTATTTTGACTGTCCAGTAGGACTTCCATGAAACAAGTTGTTTCTGTCTTGTTTTACGGAAAAGAGAATCACAAGAGCATAACAGGTTAACTGAAAAATGTATATAATAATGTAATTTACAGATCAAATGTATTACCTTTACTCTGTATACTTGCTCTACTCTGGCTCCCTATTTATGTCTCAGGATACTCTGGAGAGACTTTGTATTTCGATTGGCCTGGGAATGCCTTGGGGTCCTCCCAGAAGAGCTGGAAGAGATGACTGTGGAAAGAGTTGTCTGGACCTCCCCGCTCAAGCTGCTGCTCCTGCGGCCCAACTTCGGAACAAGCAGCAGATAATGAATGGATGGATGGATGGATGGATGATTTCCCACCTAATAAACCAGATAAGCTAACCAATATGATGGAGAAAACCTTTGACATTCAGCTTTTTTTAACTAGAGGTACCATGGGGGATTGGTGGGATAACTTCAGTGTGCTTTGGACTACTCTGACTGACGAAGCCCTCTGGAGTGAGGGTGAAACGTTTCTACTAAAAAGAAACTGTCCAGATGAACTGATTGAGAATGAGCAGATAGAGGTACCATGTTTAAGAACACTGACATCTATACCTCTATTGGTCGCATCTTGTATTATTCTATTTAATTTTGATACTTATGAGTAAACAACTTAGAATATAAATGGTATATGAATGAAGTAGTTTAATTTGTGCTTTTTATTGCATGCCCTTAAAATATTTATCAGAAAACATTGGTGGCTTATTTATGGAGCTATTTTATGAAATATTATGTGTCAGTTTTGGACTCCTTGAACCTCCCATAGCTCATTGGAGACATTCATTGATAGATGCATTTTGTGAAAATCAGATCATGTCTCATACACAAGCAGCCACATATCTTCATGTGGCCTTCACTAATGTTGCTCTTCACCCTGCTGCTTGTATTGGCCAAGTTTATGGCTGTCATGTTATATGTACTGTACATGTTTTTCACAGAAGAATTGAAAGGATTCACCTCAGCTAATAAAACAAACATATAAATAATTTGATCAAAAAACTAAAAGACAAGTAAACTGGATGAGTAGATCAAAAAAAGTTGGCTTGAAAAAAAAGAAGCTCAACAGGATAGAATGAAACGTGAAAAAGCTATAACGTAACAGACATGCAGCCAACTAAAAGAGACTAAACTAATTATAAACACTGATAAAGATTGATTAGCCTGATCAAATCTATATGTCGAATGTTAGGGAGCAACGGTGATCAGGCTTAAGAGGGGCTATCAGTGGGGCCACATCTGTGAAAACCATTAAGGTCTGTGTATGCAGCATGACACTGTTTTCTCAGCCAAGTCTGGCTTGGGCCTGCGCGGCAAAACTGGGATCAAGTTTCGTTAGCGTGCAGTGGGGGACCGTCTCCAGTTGACGCATGATGATTTAGTCAGGTGTGAGCGTGCACTTTCCAATTTGGAGGGAAATAAATTAGAAGTGATTTTTTATGAGGCCTCTGTCCCAAGCTGTCTCAGGGCTCTTTCTCCCCCCGTTGTGCACTGTCAGCCCAACTGATGTGTTTATAAAGAGGGCTGCAGTGGCCCATGACCCCCCCCCCCCACACACACACACACAGACACACACACACAGACACACACAGACACAGGCATCTAGACTTGAGTAAACAATGGCATGCATGAAGAATACATATACTGTATGTTGAACATGCTTGAGAAACCCACAGTTCCCTTTCAGTCATGTTCTCTCGGTGCAACATACTTGCTATGGGAATTGCGCCTCGCGCGATTACCTGAAGGAATATTTCATTCATTCATTCAACCTTTATTTAGTCAGGTAAATCTTTTGAACCTCATGGGCTCATTTACGAAAGCGACCTGCTAAAACTAAAGAACAATGAACAGCAGTGGTAGAATTTCCTTAAACAATAAACAAACAAACAATAAACAATAGAAAACAAAAGAGAGAAAAAAACAAAAGAAAGTTTTTTTTTTTTTTTTAACAAAGTATCAAAAAACTAGCAAAACATTATAAGGTAGACGTATAAAATCAAAGACAGGAACAAATCTGCATTGGTTTTTGCCAGGATTCCAACAGATTCTGAAAACCATTTAGAGAAGTCAAGGTCGAGAGCTTCAGATCTTTTTGTAAGATATTCCATGAAGCAGGAGCGGAGTAGGAGAAGGCCCTTTTTCCAAGTTCAGTCCTCACTGACGGAACACTGCAGGTAATCATGTCCTGAGAGCGCACACTGTAGCTGCACTCACGCAAAGACATGTAGGAGGAGATGTATGAGGGCAGCAGACCAAGAAGTGATTTAAAGATGAAAATGTACCAGTGGAAGAGTCTGCGTGAGGTTAATGATGTCCAGTTAACCAGTGAATACAGGGTGCAGTGGTGGGTACGATAATCACAACCAGTTATGAATCTTAGTGCACCATGATAGACAACATCCAACATCCGCAGGGTGCTTGTAGGAGCATTCATGTAGAGAATGTCACCGTAATCAATGGAGGGAAGGAAAGTCACAGACACAAGGCGTTTCCTGACATTCAGTGATAGACATGATCTGTTTCTGAAAAAGAAACCCAGTTTAACTTTCAGTTTCTTCACTAGGTTTTCCACGTGGAGTTTAAAAGAGAGATGTGAATCAATCAGGATACCCAGATATTTATAGGAATCAACAAACTCAATAGAGACACCATTTGAAGATAAAATCAGAGGAAGATCTGCTGGGACCGACTTCCTATTTGAAAAAAACATCCCTTTTGTTTTATCAGCATTTAGGACAAGTTTGAGACGGAACAAATCTGACTGGATGATGTCAAAAGCGGATTGCAGTAACTGGAAAGCCTTAGCAACTGTTTTAGCTCGGCAGTAAACAACTGTATCATCAGCATAGAAATGTAAGGATGCATCAGGGATGCAGTGACCTACATTAGCTATGTAGATTGTAAAGAGAGTGGGTCCTAAAACTGAGCCTTGTGGTACACCATTTTTAACTGTTAAATAGCTGGAAGAAGTACCGTTATGTTGAACACATTGCCTCCGATTGGAAAGATAGTTAGAAAACCAACCGATGGTGTGATCAGAGAAACCGATTTCTGAGAGCTTATGACACAAGATGTTATGATCCACAGTGTCAAAAGCTTTAGACAGGTCTAAGAAAAGTGCAGCACAATAATTCTTAGCATCCAATGCTTCAACAACATCATTCAGAACCTTCAGAGAAGCAGTTGTTGTGCTATGTTTTTTCCTGAAACCAGATTGATGAAGAGGTAAGATATTAAATGAGTCCAGATAATTTTTGATCTGAGAGTTTATCAGTTTTTCTAGAACCTTGGCTAAGATGCAAAGTTTAGAGATCGGTCGATAATTGTTCAGTGAGGTGGGGTCACCTCCCTTCAGCAAAGGAAGAACAAATGCTGTTTTCCAAGCATCCGGAATGGTGTTTTGGCTTATGGACAGATTAAAGATGTGGGTCACAGGAACTGTGATGATATGAGCAGCCAGCCTTAAGAAATAAGGTGGAAGTTCATCTGGACCTGCAGATTTTTTTGGATCAAGATCATTTAACAGTTTATTTACCTCACTGACTGAGAACGGAGAAAAAGAGAAGGTGTGATTAACAGATGGTTGACTTGTAGGAGGGATTTGATTTGTAGAAGTTTGATTATTAGATAAAGTGGCTGATTTTCCGTTTGTAACTGTGTCAAATAATGAACTAGAAGCAACAAAATGTTTATTGAAACAGTTCAGGATCTCGTGCTTATTTGACACAGGAACAGAGTCAACAAGAAATTGTGATGGGAGGTCAGATGATTGGGGGGTGCCTGAGAGAGATTTAATGGTTTTCCAGAATTTTTTTGGATCATTTAGATTTTTGGAGGTCTGAGATAAGAAGTAGTTACGTTTTGCGGCTTTGATGGCAGTTGTGCATTTATTCCTTAGCTGCTCAATATACTCATGCCTTTACCGCTAGGGGCGTCTCCGCCGCGCGGTGCCTTCATCGCTCATTCGAGGTGAGCTTGCTCCCTACACAGAGCGCACAGAGAATTATTTCCTGCGTACTACTGGACTAGCAAGCCTAGTCCAGCATTTTTCCACCTAACCCCAAAGTTTTCTCTCCTCTCTCTACAGATTGCTTCGCGACGGCGCTAACTACGCCATTAAAAAAATAATAATAATGCAGCCTTGCTACGTCAAGCTAGCAGGCTGGCCAGCAAAAGCAACATGACGGAGGAGACATCTCAAGAAAGAAGAAAAATAATTCTGGAAGGACTCGCTCACCTCGTCTCGGACAGAATGGCTCCGGAGAAGGGGAAGCGGAAAGCGAAACTTCCAAGGAAGACCACCACGGCGGCGAGCACCACCTCGCGCCCCTGCCCAAGTGGCTGTGGTTTTTATCTCGCGGCGACGGACACCCACAAGGCCTGTCCTGCCTGCCTGGGAATGCTTCATGCAAAAACTGCGCTGGACGCACCTGACTTTTGCCCACACTGCAGCATCATGATGGATGCGGTGCTGCGGCATCGGGTCAACATTGTCGCCAAAGCCATGGGGACCTCGGCCACTTCTGCGGACGCAGACACCACGGAGCCTCTCACCCCCACTCCAGAGTTGGAGAGTATGGCTCTACACGACAGCACACTGGTCGAATGGGGTGACACCCCCGACGCGTTGGCCAACATGGAGGACCTGACCGTCGAGTTCGACACTCGGGGTATGGTGAACGACGACGAGTTATCGATCTCGGCCTCGGGTGAATTTTCAATGGAGGAGGCGGACGCAGAGGTGGAGGATCAGGGTGACGCACTCGCCCAGACCCCCCTACCCTGCTCTCCCGGACACGGACTCATCCATCCCTGCTCTGTTTGAACTGTGCCACAGAGCAGCAGACGCACTACAGGGGCCTTGGCCCGAACCCCCGCCTCGCCAACAAGTTACGAGGCTGGCGGGAAATTACTTTTATTCAAAGCAACAAGCTGCCACGAGGCAGAGGATGCCTGTTTTCCCAAACTTTCTCACGGAACTAACACGCACCTGGACTCACCCACGAGCCCCTATGCTTCTTCCCCTCTCACAATTTCTCGACGTGGATGGAATGGACGAGGTGGGTTTAGCTAACGTGCCTCAAATAGAGGACACTCTGGCATCTCACCTGGCTCCAAACTCTTCAGGAGCAAAACCAACTCTCCCCAGCAGGGCTTGCCGGGCCTCGGCGTCTCTCCTCAAGAAATGCTACAGGGCTCAAGGACTTGCGGCGCGCGCCATGAACGTGTCCGCGCTGATGCAAGCCTACCTGGCAGAAAAGCTGCAGCAGCTTCAAATAGCAACGGACAAGCAGGTGGCTGCCGAATTGCTGGAGGAAGCCCGCAGAACTGACTTCGTGCTCCGAATGATGGGGACTGCTGCGGTTGCTCAGGGCAGAGGGATGGCGGAGGTGGTCATTGCGACCCGCCATCTCTGGATGACACTGACGGACTTACCCGAGGGACAAAAGGTGCCTTTTCTCCATCACTCGATACAGCCAGAAGGGCTGTTTGGAAAAGCTTTGGAACGGATTCAGACGAAACGGGACCAAAGACGCAGACAGGCAGAGGCTCTCCAGGTGGGGATCCCCCGTAGAAGCTTTGCCCCCCAAGGGAAAATGCGGGGGGAAGACCTGCCCAGCCTAGGCACCACCCGACGACGCGTGCTCCACCACAAAAGCGGCCAGCGTACGAGGAGGAGCCCAGACAGAGACCCCCTTCTGGTTACCCCTCCCTCACGGCCCACGGGGTGTTAGAATATTTAATAAGCCCCGGCAGACTGCCTCTGTTTCATCTGCGGTGAGCAGACACAGTGGCGTCTGTGAACACCCTCCCCATCCCTTACAGAGGCAGGTGAAGAGTGTCACGTGTTCAGGCTCTCGCCCCATTATCAAAGGCGAGACAGCCAATACACCAAACAGACAGGCACGTGACGTGGCCACAGCTCAAGGAGCCGAGTTGACAACGTCTCTCGACGGGGGAGCTGCTTCAGGCACCTTCATGCAGCTTAAAGCTTCACACCTTCAGGGAGGCTGTGTTCAGCTGGCTGCAAACAAAAACAAGTCTGCATGTAATCAGATTCCCCTTCCTGTTCGGCGAGGGGAACTGCACTCCTTATCACCAACACTAAAAGGAACCCCCCCACGTTTTTGTGTGGCAAATGCTCCTTTGTTATTAACAAGGGACACGCAAAACTCATGTAGCAGTCAGGTAGCACGTGACCTGTCTCTACGTGCTGATCCAAAAGTGTCTTTAAAATTTAGTCGGGATCCGGTCAGTTTGTCTGGCACCAGAGCTTCATCGAAGCCAAGGGCCAATGGTCAAGGCCACGCCACTAAAAGGACTGGAGTAAGGAGGTCTGCTCGCCTACGTGGTCTGCAGCCCCATAATTTGGAGGAGGATAAGAATAATTCTCCTCCAAAACTATCTAACGAGGATGACAGGTTGTGCCTGTCCTCAATTATCTCTGAGCAGGACAACTCAGGGACAAGCTGCCCTCTCCCAAACCTGGTGGACAACCAGGGGCTGTTGGCCTTTGGTTCACCAGAGGAGGCGCTGTGGCCACCCAGGTCAAAAACTGCCAGAAGTCTCAGTTTGTCAGCTGAAAGAAACAGGCTGATGGCGACAGGCCTGCCCGAGAACGTGGTATTAACCATACAGAATGCTCGCGCAGGGTAAACACAATCCTTACACACCCAAAAATGGCGTATCTTCGAGGCCTGGTGCTCAGAAAGAAATATTATTTCTTATGCATGCAACCTGGTCCAAATCTTGACCTTCCTCTAGGATCTCTTGGAAAAGGGTCGTTCTCATTCAACGATTAAAGTCTTCCTTTCAGCTATTTCTACCTGTCATGAAGGCTGGGGAAACAGGACACCTGGAGCACACTCAATCATAATAAGATTTATGAAGGGTGTCCTTCGACCTAAACCACCCAGTAGGATCCTAACTCCCGGTTGGGACCTCGGTTTGGTTTTGAGGGCTCTGTACGGCCCGTCGGCCCCCCATTCGAGCCATTGAGTGAGACTACAATAGATATTCAAAATGGCGGCCGCCATTTTGAAGAGGACAAATGGCGAAATAATTTTTTTAATCCAGCAGATTTGACCATTTGAACCGGTTAAGCTCAGAAAAACCTTGTGCTATAAAGTCAGATAAGAAATATATTTTTTCTCAGCAAAGAAATAATTGTTTTTACCGTGTTTTCATGGAAAGTCCTTATCTTCTGTGGCCGTCGCGGCCGCCATTTTGAAGAGGGCAGTGGCGAAATACTTTTAAAAATCCAGACGCGTCGCGTAGGCCGCTGAGAAACATCCATAAGTTCACCCTCCATGTTAAAAACTCTTCGTCTGACTCTTCGAAAACAAGCAATAAGGCTGCAGAGTAACACACTGGCTGCTAACTGAGAGCGCTCGCTCTAGTAAAGAGACTGAGGGGACGCTTTTTTGTCACGGACCACATCCGGCGCTGACAGGATATGGTCTGTTAGCAGTCGTCCGGGCCTGTAAATAAGTTTTTTCGGTTTTACTGATAGATAATTAGTTATTAGCGGTACTGCATTTTAAATAAAAATAGCGCAAATCCGCGTATGAATTATAAAAGTTAGTTAATCCGCTGTAAAGCTAACAGATTATTTAGCTACGCTATAAGCGGATTAGCACATTAGCGCTCCCTAGCGGTCGGAAGCCCACAACTGTATATTATCTTATAAAACGGCCTTACTCCTGGCACTTTGCTCGGCGAAACGCGTGGGTGACCTCAATGCATTATCTGTGCATCCAATGTGCACCAGATTCGCCCCAGACGGGTCAAAGGTCACACTGAGGCCTAATCCCGCATACATTCCCAAGGTCTGGACCTTAAACTATAGGAGTCTAGACTTTGATCTTTCCTCTTTTCCACCTGTCTCTATCCTGGACCAGGATAAGGAAAGGCTACAGGCTCTCTGTCCAGTGAGGGCTTTACGCACCTACATGCAGAGAACAGCTGAATGGAGAAGAACAAACCAACTGTTTGTCTGCTTTGCAGCACCTGCTACCGGGAGAGCCCTATCAAAACAACGCCTCTCACACTGGGTGACTGAGGCCATTAAAAGGGCCTACAGTAGTAAAGGTCAGCAGGCACCCTCTGGAGTGCACGCTCACTCCACTAGGGGCCTTGCCACTTCCTGGTCTTTGTTCAAGGGTATACCAGTTGCAGACATCTGCGCTGCTGCAAATTGGAGTTCCTTGAATACTTTTGCAAGGCATTACAGTTTGGATGTTACTGCGGGTGACGTCACTCAGGCTGTTCTTTCTAACATACAGTAGAAAGTAACCCTGGGATGCCTACTGATCAGAGGCAGACGTCTCTCCTTAGCATGCATTTTACCGAGCATTTCAAGGGCGTGAATGGATTACGTTCCCATAGCAAGTATGTTGCACCGAGAGAACATGACTGAAAGGGAACTGAAAGTTATGCACCATAACTTATGTTCCCTGAAGGAAGGGAACGAGGTGTAACATAACTGGCCCTTTTCAATGCTGAAAGCTCGGTGAAGTGCACTCTTCAAGAGGAAGATGGAGGGGCGCACGCCGCTTAAGTTAACCAGAGGGCGGGGCCTCTGACGCGGTGGTGACGCCCCTAGCCGGAAAGGCGTGAGTATATTCATCCAAGAGGGCGCCCATAAGCATGGCTGCGTGTCCACCTCTCCTGTGGGTGTTTGGAATTTTTGTGTTTTGTTCGTTCTTCATTGGAGACATAAGTACACTGCTGGTTTATGATCGGAAGCAGCTTCTGGATTTACGGTTTGCTGCCGCGGATGTCGCTGATTCGGGCCAGTATGAGCGTACTTCGGGGAGGCCCCCTCTGCCCCCGTTGCTCGGAGACGAGTTGCCCGTTTACCTCCGCTGCTCTTCGCACCAGCCTGCACGGAGAAATCGATCGACTCGGAGGAAGAAACGCGGCTGTCGAGCTGGCCGGCTGGTGAAGCTCAGAGCCCGGCGTTCTGCCTCGCTGTCTTCAGCTGATGGTCTCGATTCTCATCGCCAGTCTCCCGCGTGCACGGACCAGGAAAACAACGGGGATCTCCGGCCGGAGCAGCAGCTCTCTGTGGGCAGCGAGCCGCTGATGCGCGCTCCCCCACCAGCTGTTAGCACATCAGCTGCTAGCAGCCCATCAGCGGCTAGCTCGGATATCATCAAATTCTGTGTTGTCAACGCCCGATCTGTTTGCAACAAAACGTTCATCCTCAGGGATTACTTTGAAGAGCACGACTTGGACTTTTTCTGCATCACAGAATCGTGGATGTCGTCGGGTGAGTCCTGCGCGCTGACGGAAATAATACCACCAAACTGTTTGTTTTTTAACGACCCGCGACCATCAGGTCGTGGCGGTGGGTTATTAACTATCTTCAAATCAACTTTTGACTGTAAACAACTGTCCATTCCAGTCTCCTGCTCTAGCTTTGAGCTGACTGTGTTTGAACTCGGACATTCACCTGTAACTTTGTGTGCTCTTGTCTACCGGCCGCCTCGTTCTAAGAACTTCATCAGCGAGTTTTCTGATTTCTTGGCTGAAATTACAGCTAAATATTCTCGGGTCGTCATTTCAGGCGACTTCAACTTGCACGTGTGTTGTCCTGAGAAGCCCATGGTTAAGGACTTTTTAGATTTATTGGACTCATTTAATTTAACTCAACACGTGAACTCTCCCACGCAGCAGCGTGGACATTTGTTGGACCTTGTTTTAACATGTGATGTGACCGTTTCAAACCTTGAAATAGGAGACAATGTATTCTCAGATCATAGGCCAGTGAATTTTCAGTTTACCATCCCCCATGTTACCCCTAAAACATGCATTCCTGCACGTAAAGGCAGGAATGTTAACCATTTAACTGCCGCACGTTTCACTGAGGTTTACAACAATGACATGTTAATTCAGCCCCCGGGGTTCCTCTCCAGCACTGAGGAGCTGACAAACCAGTTTGACTCTGTTTGTTTAAAGGCTTTGGATCAAGTAGCGCCTATTAAACTGAGAAGACCAAAACTCAGGGCCGAACCGTGGCTGAATGACACGACCAGAGCGGCCAGACAGCAATGCCGAAAGGTGGAGAGGAAGTGGAAAAAAGACAGTCTGCAGGTCTCTTTTGAGATGGTAAAAGAGAGCTGGCGCCGATATCAGAAAGCAGTGAAAACTGCTAAATCACAATACTTCTCTGATATCATTGCTGCAAACTCTCGTAACCCTCGAGTTCTGTTCTCCACCCTAAACTCTGTTCTCCACCTCACTGAACAATCACCCATGGAAGCCTCGACTGAGCTGTGCGAGAACTTCCAACATTTCTTTTTAGATAAAATCGCAACCACCAGGGCTCTCATTTCTCCTCCATCTCACGATCCATCCATCCCACCTCAATCTGTTGCTGTGTTTGACCATTTTGAACCAGTCTCTCTGTCCTCTCTAGAGCAGGTCATGTGCAGCCTGAAACCATCTGGCTCCCCCTTCGATGTGGTCCCCCCTCGGCTTCTAAAGGAGGTTTTTCACACTCTAGGTCCCTCCATTCTCTCGATTGTAAATAGCAGTCTATCCTCGGGTGTGGTGCCAAAATCATTAAAACATGCTGCTGTTCAACCCCTCCTGAAAAAACCAAACCTCGACCCGTCAGTATTATCCAATTTCAGGCCTGTCTCCAGACTCCCATTTGTTTCTAAACTTCTAGAGAAAATAGTTGAGTCCCAACTAAAGTGCTTCCTGGAGGATCACGCTATCCCCGAGCTATTCCAGTCTGGCTTCAAATCCCTCCACAGCACTGAGACTGCCCTACTGAAGGTTTTTAACGACATCTTTCTATCCACAGATACTGGTGACTCTGTGCTGCTTGTCCTATTGGACCTCACATCCGCTTTCGACACCATCGACCATGAGATCCTCATTGCTAGGTTGGAGCAGTGGGTGGGCATCTCAGGATCAGCCCTAAACTGGTTCAGATCCTACCTCTCTGACAGGTCTTTTTGTGTGTCCATCAATGATTTTACTTCTGCAGTGGCGGCTCTTAAATGGGGGGTTCCGCAGGGGTCCATCCTGGGTCCTCTCTTAATGACACAACCTCAAACCACTGCATTGACCTGTCTGCTCTACCCCTGTCCGAAAAACAAAAAGTCAAAAATCTGGGAGTGATAATGGATCCTTCCATGAAACTCAACAGTCATGTAAACATGATCGTCAAATCCTGTTTTTTCCAGCTGAGGCGTCTGTCTAAGCTGAAGCCCATATTATCCAAAAAGCACCTGGAGACAGTGATTCACGCATTCATTACATCTAGGCTTGATTACTGCAATTCACTTCTGTTTGGCGTCAGTCAAGCCACCATTGCACGATTACAACTGGTTCAGAACGCAGCTGCCCGATTTTTAACCAGCACACGCAAAAGAGAGCACATTACACCAGTCTTGGCCTCCCTTCACTGGCTACCGGTTCATCTTCGAATCCAATTCAAAATTCTCATGTATGTCTACAAATCGCTGAACAGTCTCGCCCCCGCCTATCTCTCGGATCTGATACACCCATATGTCCCTCCACGTGCTTTGAGGTCAGAGGATCAGGTACTC